>JAGXCT010036783.1:55102-80478 GCA_022495035.1 Philopotamus ludificatus
TTTACCGTTTACGAAAATTTCCGCACTAACGCGGGACCGGGTCCCTGAGTGTTAAAATAATTTAAATAGATTGAATAAATTTCATTCAACAGTTTCATTCATCGCATTAAATTATTTATTATTCAGATTAATTATCAGTGCGGCTCGTAATATTTTATTAATTATTAATGCAGCCTTTCGGCTAAAAAGTTTGCCGATGCCTAATAAAAACGATTTTTAAGTATTTGAGATTTTATTAAGAAATTACTAAGCATAGTTTGTTTTAAATTTATTCTTGACATTTTTTTATGATTTCGATATTATTTACTTCATATAATAAATAATTCTTAGTCATTCATCTCTCTCTAAAAATAAAAAAAAAAAAACAATCAAATTAAAAAGAAGAAAATACAACAAACATTTTTTTAAAAAGAAAAGACAGACATTGTTAAAAACTCAGAAGACATTCGTTAATTTTTTTTTATGAACATTGACTTAAATATCCCTTAAATATATTATAATTAATAATAAAAATCAATAATCTTGTAACTTTATCTGTTAATCCAATTGACATAAGAAAAATCCATATAATGACATTTTAAGAATTTTTATCTACGTTTAACAATGTTACAAAGGTATTTTAAATGTATTTATTTAATTGTAGTAGTAGTTTTTTTGTATATAATACTAAAAAAAATGTTATGCATAAACTGGTACTGAAATATTAGATGTATCGAACGAAAAAATCGTTTTTAATTAAAGAGTTAGAAAAGAATATTTATTTTCTCATTACATCAATACAATATACTCTTCTTCGGTAGATTATTCGTCTATTATAGGTATAGATTCGTCTATTTTACAAATGTTTAATACCGTCTGAATAAAATGTGATCAATTTAAATGTCAAATATCCCTTAATGTCTTTTCTCACACTAAGTAATTTTTTTTTCAGTTAAGTACTGCATAAATAAATTCTAAATTAAAAATAAACTGAAAAACCCGTATGAAATTTATATTCGTGTATGTATATAAGAGATATTCATTGGAAAAATAAATAAAAAGCATCTTCAGGGTTTGATCTAATTTATTTAATATTTTTTTTTAATTAAAAAAAACTTAGTTCAAGTTGTTTCCTAAAATATGTTTTGGGCCAATACGTCTGGCCCACGGATTTGAAAAGTTTAAGCCGTATTGCTGAGTTTAAACTGAATTAGAGTTAAACACAGAATACATTGTTCGTAACAGTTGCAACAATTAGCTCAGGGGGTAGATTTTGCTACAACCCCTTGGAAAGTCTATGGCGATAACATGGTTGGTTCAAATATAAATGCCAATTTTAGTTTCTGATACCTTTCTGGTTTCACGAGTAAGATTTGATTTTAATTTCGCATAAAGTATGTGTCTAATAAATAATTTCTCATCTCGAATGTTGAAAAAAAAATGTTTTTCTCCAAAATATCATTAATTGAAGAATAAACGACACAAAATATGTCTTGTTTGAAATGTGTCGTTCAGCTTGGGTTTAATATTCTATACTTAATTAAGTGAGAATTATGTTGTCATTTGATACTATTTTTATGTGTGTTTACAGTTTCTACATCTCCATCGAAATCGGTGAATGGTGAGGACAAGGATACGACAACACCGTATCCATCATCTGTGAAATACTACAACACCTCCAGAGGCAAATCGACTAATAAATCTCAGTGGAAAGTGGCAAACGAAGACATTAGCTCAAACAGAACCTACGAAAAAATGATCAACGACTCTGTAAATACATATCATACCCCAACGACAATTAGTTCAGTGAAAATGTGTACAAATTGTGATTTGAATCGAGACATACGCAGTGAAAATGGCGTAACTACGGTGGCGTATAGAGATGTGATCCAATCGAAAGACAATAACAAAAGTGAAGGATTAAAAATACTCTCTCAGATCCTCGAGAGCTCGGCCAACACGACCAATTCCATTTTGGAGGCGGACAGCTTGGTGCTCTCGAGGAACGATTCGCAGATATCGTCGCTCGGGTCCATCGACGTCGTGGTGCCGAGCGACGGCAAGTTCATGGACCCGCGGTGGAACGCCTCGACGTTCTTCCAGAACATCGGGAGGAACAGATCCTCGGGCATCCAGAGGCTCGGCAGGACTGACTCTCCGATGCTCAACTACATCTTCGACACACACTCGACGCTGAACAAACACCATCATCGCAATGACAGGTCGGTATTCCTGAAAACTTTCCACCCCGCAAATTGTTTTATCGCTTCGAGTCGGCGGCATTGTAATTGGTAAAGTTGATTCAACTTTTCCTTTTAAAACACATCGAACCTTATTGTGTTAAGGCGGGAAAAAGGAACACAAGCAGCCAAAAGGTATTTCCTTTAATTTGGACGAGTTTCCTTTTCCTGCGTGCAAGCTAGGGGGTGTGGGGAACGCTGGGATCTTGTTTGACCCGAAGTTCTTCTTTGCAGAAAGTAAAGTTGGACAAGTTTCGAGTTGTCTTGGCGAGCAAACGGAATGTGAAATGTCAAGTTAGGACCCTTCCCCGGCGGGTTAAACATTCAATTTGTGTTTAAAAGATTGATTAAATATATAGGACACGAATATCGGACGTGAAATATTTAAATTGCTTTTAACCCGAGTTAACAGTTAATACTTCAGCGTTATATTACTATTAATACTTCAGCGTTATACTCAAAGTATCTGTTAAAACTTGAACTAACGCTTGTTTTAAAGTTTTTTGCACACGAAGTATGAAATATGCTGTTACATTATAAACCATGAGAGATGGACCATATTTTCACTCTTTTTACTATCCTCAACTTTTAACGATACAAAGTTTCTATAGAAATAATTCAATATTAAATTTAATCTCTTAAAAATTTTCTTGAATAATTATTTCTCTTATTAAAATAATCAGTATATGACAAAAACATTTTTTTATGTGATATATTAATATTTTGCAAAATTTCTCTTAGAAATATCGTGAAATTTTATTTAAAAAATAAAATAGAAACTAAACAATACGTCTTTGAATCGTAAAACTCAAACGAAATAGTTTTATTCTGTATTCGAATAGTTTAAGATTCGTATTTTCCTTTGAGAAACAAAATTTCATTCTCTAAAAGTAAATTGTATTCATTGTCAAAATTTCAATATAGAGTTTGAGACTAATAAAGCAAAGTTTATTACAATTAGTAATTGGAATAATGAACATGTACATTATATATATCATATGAATAAATAATTTATTCTTATTAGATATTTCAATTTAATTTGCAACTTCTTTAGATATTTTTCTGTAGGTTTTCAATGCCGTTGCTAGTTGATAATCAAGTAAAGATTTCTATACGTCATTTTTTTTATATATATATATTCTTTGAAACCAAAATTGACATCTGAATAAAAAGCTTTAATAGCTTTACTGGCGATCAAGGTTTAATAAAAAAAGAGCCCCATACAAAATCTAACGTATCCTTTCTCAGTTTCAGGGTCAGACTCCTTTTTACGATATTATAAAAAAATATCAGACAGACCTAATGTTAAACATGAAATTGTCCTCTTTTTTATCCTTATGTAAAGTAAGGTAAAGCGAGAAAATCAGTGATCGATTGACTCTGTGGTAGTGAACCTTTTTCCGTGCGTATGCAAAAATATTCCAAGTATTTCTTGGAGTTAATATTTTAAAAAAAAATGTGCGATATTCGGATATATGTGGATTATAAACCCGAAAATAATTCTATAAGGATCAAAGTATGTTTTACACTACGTCATGTCAATTCCATACAACAAGTGCACGATCTCGGAATTTAGGATTTATATAAATGTATTATTTTATCAAGAGATGTTTCACACGAGCGCGAATGATTTTTGATCAGTTGGATCAAATGGTGATGATTTGGTGGGGTTCAAGAACCTTTTAAACTGTACTAAAACGATGGTCAGAAAGCATATCCTAATAGATAAATTTCCAACAACTGCTTTTATTAACCTTCAACTTCTAGCAATTCCATTTTACCGTCCTACTGATGTGATGCGATGCAGACCGCCAGGGTTTAAGCAGGTTTTACTAGACGAAATATTAATAGAGGTATTTAAAAGGTCAGTCCCATGATTACTGGATGATCCAGAGTGCTTTCAATATTGTTTTGCCTTCTCCATTGTAATGTAAAGAAGACTTTCAACAATATATTGAGCCGTGGAAGGAAATCTATTGAATGTATCTTTGAAATGACAATGGATTCGAAGTTCACAAAGTTAAAAAAGCCCACACGAAGTTGCATTAAAGAAACAGTGAATGACATAGTAAAACCATAAAACTATTTTTCCATTTAGCTTTCTATCTCTCCAACAAAAATGTTATATTTATTTTTTAATCACTCCATTTCTTTGTGAAGACTAGTGCAACTTTACCACTAAACTGTTAAGTGACTTATTACTAGTGAAAAATTGCCATTTACCAGTTGTATACTGATTTAAATTCGGCCTAATTTCAGTCGACCTGTCAACATATTCAATAGTTTCTAATTGCTTAACTGATTCGCAACTCGAGTTGCAAACTAGTCGATCCGTGTGCGGAGGGCTTTATGTAAAATATGTCCAAGATTTTAGAGGATAAATTGTAATAATCATGTAAGAAAAGTATAGTTACTTCATCATTTGACTGGTATTTAATATGAAGCATATATAAGATGAAGCGAAAAGAAAAGATTTTTTTTATTAGGACAAAAAAATACGACTAATTCTACAATATAGACAATTTCTTAACAACTTTTCCGTAAAATTTTAGCAGCTATTTATTAAAATACGACTCTAAGTAATTTTGGACATGTTTAACATAAACGTCGACTTCAAAATAGTGAAAATTATATACATAAAATGTAACACTATGTAAATATGATGAACGTTGCAGAACTTCTAAAAAAGAACCTCTCTTTTAACATTCCGAACAAGTTTTAGCAATTTATAATGAATTATTTCGAAAAAATCCCACTAAATATCAGGGGCGTACGGTGGTGTTAATGTTGGGTGTGCTGAATTTGGAATAAAAAATATAGTTTTTTTTTTAGTCAATTTTATTTTTATTTATACATTAATTATATTCTTCGTTTTTGCGACATAAATTTTTCAATGGAGTATCGTAAAGTGTGCCTTTCTGTTTTAGTTTGTGAGTATATTTTTCTCCATTGATATTAATTAAAAAATTTATGTCGCAAAAAACGAAGAATAGAATTATTGTATAAATAATAATAAAATTCATTAAAAAAAACTGCACTTTTTTATATTTTTTTCCACATTCAGCACACCCAACATCAAGCCGACCGTACGTTCCTGCTAAATACAAAAGCAGAACCATTTTTAGTAAATGATGACCGATGGACGGATGTATGTACCTGTTTCAATAATAGTCATTGTTTTATTCTTCTCGTATTGAATTAGAGGATCTACTTTTCATCGCCAGTAACAATCCTTCTAAAAAAGAATCATCCGAAGATAAAATAAATCGTTATTCGTCATTCTAGAACCATTGTATATTTTTTATATACCTTTTAATACTATCCATACTATTGACTATGGACAACTGAGGTCCTGTAATAATTCCTTAATTTATTATAAATTATTTGATCATTTTCACCACTTTAAAACAAGATGTCTCGATAAAGATTTATTTGATTCCAATCTTTTATAAAATAAAAAGAACGTAAAATACCGCAAATGTGTCTCAATCTCTGATGATTTTTTACTATGGACCAAAATTGAAAATCGATCAAAACAGAGCTTTAAAAGGATACCAACCACGAGGTGTTAACTTTACGCATCGTTTAATATCATTTGCTTTACATTAGTACTTATATCTAATCTTTTAATCTACAATCCTCGGGTCGGCTCTGCCGATTACAGCGATAGAATCAGATATCAAAAACGATGTTACTGTTTCTTTTCCGCATTCGTATCCTGTCCATCTTTTAATTTATTTAAATACCGAGTTATACATGTTAAAATATTTTTAAATCAGTTTTAAGCCGGTCGCAAAAATATATTTGTATCTTTTGAATGAAATGAAGCATCATTTGATATAAAAATATCCGTTTCACGTTACCGAATCATCATTTATATTTTTTTAAAAATGTTTTACATGTAAATGTCGTTTTATTATTATTTTAAGTAAAAATAACGTCAAATATCTGTACAATAAAATTATGGAAAACCTAGTTGAATTCGAGCATGTAGGCATTTGAAAGGCTCAAATAATCGTTTAACAAAATACACATGTCGCAGCTATGTAAGGATTGCCGAATAAAAGAAGTGAGCGGGCGTGCTGGTAATTTTTCCTATTCCGCCACAAAACGCCATAATTTTCCCCTTTATACCCCAAACGGCACATTCACTTCGCGAGAACGTACGTGAAAATTATAAAAGCTTCGAGTGTGTGGTTTATTTGCCCGGCGTATGTGAGAAAATATTTTTCCGGGAAAGCTCCTTATGGTATTTCAATATAGAATAAATATGGCCGATTCAGCGCAAATATTTCCTTTTGCGAATCGTCGTCCGAAAATTGCCGGCTACACACATACGAGGCGTATGTGACTAGCCTAATTCATATAAATGGGAATTAGCCATCCTTTTATGTATCACACGGATAACGACATTGACGACGAATATAAAGATGTGGCCCAACAACATTTATTTATATATTAAAAAAAATATTTATTAAATCCCATGCCTCAGTTGATCAAGAAATATTTTACGAATTATCCGTCGACGATCGCTTAATTCGAAATTATTGCCTTCACCGACGATTAACCACGATCCGGCCATTGTGCAAACGGTTCTCGTGAAATTTTCGCGGTTCTGCGCAAATATGAATATTAAATGAGTTGAAAGCAGAGCCGGATGATTATCCTTGTCTCAAGACGAGCACTGGCTTAAAAGCATAATTGTGTTTTGGCCGATTTTTCAGGTATAAAAATAAATTATGCCGTCTATGGCCGCGATACGCATGTTCGAGAAACTTTTAATCGTGTGTTCGCCGAATAACGATGTCTAGACGATAACTCAGAGGACATATCAGTTTGACATGTTTTTTGTTGAATTACATGTTCTGAAAGTTTTATTTTATCTTAATGCTATTATCCATCTCGTGTTCACGGCGATAAATCATATTATTTCGTTTTGCGATTCATAAATAATAATTTAATTTACAATAAGCCATTCTAATCAGAGATGAAAGCTATAACATTTCGAAAATATATTTATTTTCGATTAAAGTTCGATTTTTTAAGAAAATAGTAAAATACACTCGGTGCTTATATAAGGTTGTACGTTTAAAAAAAATATTTAACGTACTTTAGATAACTTAGAATCTACTTAGATCATTCATCTTATTTATTCGACTACTTTATGACATCAGTTGTTGGTTTTTATTATCGAAAGACTCTCGTGGAATAAGCGATTGTATGCTTTAAGAGTGTAAATCTTTAATGATTTCATGAAAAGGGACTAAGCTTTTTTCTACTGTCCTCTTTAACTTAAAAATTTTGTTTTATTATAGAATTAATTAAAAAAAAAATGGATCATTCAAGGAATAAAAATAGTTATGCAAGATATGCTTTATGATTTGGTCGATATTTTGGATTTTTCTACTAATCAATATGACGTTTAAATAACACGCATACTCGAAGATGTCTTGCCGCAGACTGAGGACATTGTACCGGATGCAAGCGAAAAAAAACATCGCGCCTGTGGCAATAGAAGCGAATATTTTTATTTTTTTTGCAGTTGTGGACAATAAAGGTCAATGATAATTTATAACATTTATTCTTTAGACTAGTTTTAGAAGAATACAAAAAGTTTGTGGCAAGTAGGAAATACTTGAGGTCCTAAATATCGTAGATCAGCACGGCTAGGTTAAACGCACAGTCCTTTATCATTTCTTTGTTTTTTTGAATATTTAATACTTCGTTGTCTTATCGTATCGAACTTAGTGGTACAATATTTTTCTAATGACTAATTTCGCTACAATTTTTTCATCAAATATTTAAAAGGGATTTATTTCTATGACAGGTGCAATTTATACATATTATTTTTAAATATTCTGCTAATATATTACGCTTTAAATCTTGAAATTATTCCTTGGTACATGAACTGGGTTAATGACGTGTTTGGTGGTAAAAATATGTTTTCAACATTAGGTTGTTAGAACCTTTTGGGTGTCCTTGTGCATTGCCTAGAATCAATAATATTGAACACAACTGAATTCAGAATCTAGCAAACCAGAAACTGGAATTCTCACCAAGACTTCCGAAGAAGTTCTTATAATAGTAATAGTTATAGTAGGTAAGAAGTTTTTATAATGGCAATAGTTATAGTAGGTAATTAGTTCTACGAACTAATCGTTAATCCAGTGATTCCCAAAGTGTAAGACTCCCGAAATATTCAATTAACAATCCGGCAAATTTGTTGGAATTCCCAATTCTCGAAATTTTTGGGCCATCTTTTTACTCTCGCTTTTCTCAAGAAGGTCTAAAGAAAGAATAGTATTAAGGGAGCGTGGAAAATCTGATGTTTTAAGGGCACCGTAAAACGAAAAATATTGGGAACCTCTGCGTTAACTGATTAACTAAAAAAAGCTTGTAAAGGTTTGATGTACGTGGTAAAATTTTACAGAAGGATTCGGGACTATAGCGAGCCTCTACTTTTACTGGTGACAGAAATGCAAACACAAATTATAGTAAATGTATCGACATATTTATTGAAGAAGGATATTTATAGACAGCTTTTTGTTAAACACGTTCTGAAAGAAATGCGTGTAACGCATGCAGCCTCTGGTACTCTCTGCTTAGTGATCTCTGGCAGTGACGGCACTCGTGGCAGTCTAGTGCTAAGACTATCTATAGAGGAGTACCCCTCCAATGATCCCGACGAGAGGTCTATGTGTATGTCTAGTGTCGAGGATTCTGTGGCGCAGTATGCGACTAGAACGTCAGCAGTTATAGCGGTTAGTCGATGAGGTTTACCATGAAAAAGACAGTATGATATATCTAGAGTCGTAATGGCGGCATCGGCGTGTAGCGCAACAAGATGGCGACTACCTTACGACGGAGCGAAGTACGACCGCTCGGTGCAGAAAGATAGGGTTCGGCCGCCGATGATCATTTTGTTTAAGGGGATGATGCTGGTCATCGCTCGTAGACAATGAGGATCTAGAAGTCTCCCCACTTGGTTTGGGAGTGTCTCCTGGTAGTCTCTTTGCATGGGTCTTAAGCAGTGACAGTCACAATCGGGTTAGGTGATTGAGGACCCGCAGGCTCTCCTATTTTGCGTCGTCTGATATTTATTTATGGTGTCGTATGTCTGTCAATTGTTAGTCGATGTGGTTTGCCATAGAGGAAGTCGACAGGATATATCAAGAATCATCATCACGGCATCCGTGTGTAGCGCAACAAGATGGCGACTACATCTTACGACGGAGCAAAATGCGGGAACGTCTTAATGGTTTTGAGAGAGAGAGAGATGGCGCTAATGATCATGTTGATTCCACTTGTTCCCGCTAGGGGCGCTATATGCCACTTATTATTATGGGACATATTTAAATAAAAGGGCGGGAAATTATCTCGCACGTAGTTTAGTTTGAAACATTTTTTTATATAAAAAAAGAAACAGATACGGACTTAAATTATTCTGCTAAAGTCAAAAAATAATAGAGCTTCCTTATTTTATATATAATAAGATTTGGGGCAATAATATTATTAATTTTAAACAAATTTAATTAAAATAGTATCAAAGATAGATCAAATTATTTCAATTACATTAACATTGAAATAAAAAAATGAAAATTTAATTGATTCCTAAGCTTTTCTCAAAATTATTTTCGTGGTTAAATTGTACACGAATCATGGGAAAAAATCAGTGTAAAAGCAATTTCTATATTTTCTTGAACCGTGTCAAAAGCCATTTGGTTTTTTTTGTGATGAACACGTCTCCAAGATATTTCACATTAAAAACCGGTACACATTTCATATTATTATTCCTTATTAGGACCGTTGCCGTTCGTAATTTATTTGTACGCCGCCCTTATTACCCTCAGGGATCAAAGATGTTAAATGAGAGGGACTTTAATAGGTTTTAAAAACGTACTCGACATCAAAATGCCCCTATAAAAAGGCCCTTTCCTGATTGATTCTACTTTTTCCAAGTATTTTTTATGGCCCGAGGCATCCGAAATTGTCCATTCAACCCAGTGAATGCAATGAGATTTAATCCGCAATTTTTCTGCGCGTTTGATTTGCGCGATTCCCAATAAAATTGATTCGGATATTTTATTTACTTTTTTTTTCATTATTGTGTAATTTATTTGCAGGTTTGGCGGACCAAAAATCGAATCCTCTGGAGGCTCGTTATCCGTGGATACCGACGCCGAAGCAATTCTTGATTGCCGAGTATCTTTGCTCCAGGATAAATTGGTAATAAATTTTCATTTTATTTACACAATAAAAGTGTTGAAACGAAATGAATCCGCTCGACGTACTGGCTTTTCTAGATACGTGTTGCGCCAATTCATAGCAAATTGATAACATATATATACAAGTATATTATTTTATTTTATTTAAAGGTATCATGGGTTCGAAGAAGACCCGAAGACGACAACATAGAGCTTTTAACAATTGGTCAACAAACATATACAGCGGATACGAGGTAGATATTTCAACGTTTTACACTATACATATTTAATTGCGTAAATTATCCATTATACGCGTTTTACATACATACAATACTCGGATAATCCATCTAATATTTATGAGAGTTTTCGTTTAAAAATGCAAGAATTACATATTCTTTTAGAATTTGCAAAAGATACGAAATTATATATTTACACTGATGAAATATAAATGTGTTATCAAATAATTCCGGGAATTTAGAATACACCATAGAATATTTATTATAATATATTCATTTTTTATTACATACTTAGTAGTTTTTTATATAAAGAAATCGTTATAATAAAAAGAAAATTATAATATTATTAATAAATGTTAATGATTTCAAAGGTCCATATATCATACAATTTTCAAGCGGAAAATTTGAATTTAGTTTCCGTTTAATGCGATCTTAAAATGAAAATAGCATTATAGCCTTATTTTTATTGCTATATTAGGCTTAATTAGAGAAAAGGAAAATTATCATTCGCATAAAATTGGGATTGTTTTTGTTTGTCTACATCTACATAAATATATAGACGTAGAAATCTGTTGAAGCTTATAAAATAAACAATTGTATTCATATATTTAAAATTTATAAAAATTTTCGATAAATTTCAGACATAAAATATACAAATATTCTCCAATTTTTAAAGTGAAAGTTCTAATCATTTAAATATATGCCGAATACCCCGAATATATTCCACGAAATTCATAAAATAAAATTCTAAAGTTTTAAATTTACTTTTGGGTTAAAATTGGTGTTTATTTATTAGCTTTCTTCGAAACAATATAAATATTTAATTTTTATATAGATTTTCTGTAAATTTCAGACATAAATTAATACATTTTTTGTTATTATTCAATGATTAAAATAAGTCATAATCTAAAGATGCTTTATTAGGCGAATACGATGAACACAACAAAAAAACATACAAAGATGGTTATTTTACTGTTTCTAGACATATATACATACAGCTAACCCTCCTATAGCGTTCACTCCTATAACGATTTTTTCTATAGCGTTTGCGGCGGTTTTTTGTATAGCGTTCATTTTACGGAACGCAATATTTTCAAGGTGAAATTTTAATTTTCGTAAATATATTAATAACCCTTTATATGGAAAATTATTATTTTGGATTTTTTTTATAATTTATATTTTTAATAAATTAACCAAAGAACTTTTTCGACAACATATTACGGTACTAAAGTTGACATTTCTATGGGCAATCATAGATATATATACCTTAAAGCGACTCAATAATATATTTACCAATTTCAGCCTAAAGCCTAAATATAAAGGGTTTATTGTGCATTTTAAATATGTACGGACACAGAAAATAATTGTCAGTGGCTGTTTATCCTTTTACCTCGTTAGGCGTGTTCTGTTCTTTTTTATGTGAATCACCGTCTAAAAACGTTCCAGCGATATTCATCATAATACAGTAAGAAAAATATTTTTCTACTTGTATAGTCGTAAACAAATTATGATTTTTAAAGCATTAGGTTTGTATGTGTTAAAGGGGTTTTCAATCATTTTAATTATTATTAAAAACCTTTTTTATAAATTGTGCAACTGGTATTAAAAAAGTCTCGACGGAACGTGATATAAGATGACAGTAATTAATTGCATTATTACCCAATTTAAAATGTTGACCATTTTTTTTTCTTTCTTTAATTATTGTTTGTTTTTAATATATTTTTATTTTATATTATATGTATCCTAAATAAAACATATTTCCGAAAAGGTTTCATAATTTATATTTACCTTCTTTATTATTTATTCAGCAAATGTTCAAGCATTTAAAAAAAATAACTAAAGAAACTGCCCCTTTGAACTCCTCTGGAACATCTGTTGCGAATGAAAAAGCTGGAAGAAATATGCTAGGTCAATACCCCCTTGCGCCTATAGGCACGAACTATTATTATCTAACTTAACACGTGCAAGGTCATTGAAAATATAAAAATGGGTCAAATGTTTGATTTGCTTCAAATCGCAAAATACAATTAAAGGAACCTAACCCCAAATATTGTATGGGTACCTAACTTTCTATAACGTTTTTTCCATAGCGTGGTCCCTATCTGAACGCCATAGAAGGGTTGACTGTAATTAATTCAAACTACAGTATATTAAAAATGGATTTCTTTCTGAAATAAAAATTATATTTTATTCCATTTATTTATAATAGTATAACTATTTATTATTTAATTTCGCAGATCAATGCGCAAATATTGTCATTTTTTATTTTAAAATTTATCTCTGTTGTTATTATTTAATTTAGAATTTCTAGTTAATATATAATAGTTGATAAGATTCTATAAATATATTACTATTTGTGTTAAATTGTTTAGATATATAGTGGACTTTAGACAGCCAGACAATTGGAGATTAGTGCTTCGATCTGCAAAACCACAAGATTCAGGCACCTACGAGTGCCAAGTCA
The DNA here is from genome assembly GCA_022495035.1 of Philopotamus ludificatus. Lineage (NCBI taxonomy): Eukaryota > Metazoa > Arthropoda > Insecta > Trichoptera > Philopotamidae > Philopotamus > Philopotamus ludificatus. The sequence goes on from JAGXCT010036783.1 coordinate 68,226, forward strand.
GCACACATCCACCGATGATATCGAGAATGCAACTGATAGTCAATGGTGAGTGCTATATATTTTATTGAACACCCGATACGTGTACTATTATGAATGCATTCCTCGACAATGTATGCAATTTTAATTTTTGCATAGTTTGGTTTTATCGCCGACAACATGGCGATAGTAAAAATTACTATTTTCCATTCGCCATTTTGCATTTGAGTGTCTCGTAAAAATGGAAGTTTCGAAGCTCCGCTGCGCTATCTCAAGGACTCGGTAAACGTGAGGATTACTAAGAATACTTGTGCGGTTCCTAGACACGTTACATAAAACGTTGATGTTTTAATAAATATTAAATACAAATTCAATCCAAATTTATTGATGATACTCGCGTCTTGTGCGGAAATGTATTTTTCTTCAATTTTTATTACGTCACCACGTAACCAGTTTTGGAACTATTAAAAACATTCCGCACAACGCGATAACCTGACCTCGGTTCAGAGCTTTCCCATTAAAAGTCGAGGCTCGAAAGCAAAGGCGCCTTCGCATTATGGTGTCATCAATTACCCGCGCCGAATCGCGCTAATCCCACGGCGACGCCATCGGCGCCAACTATTCCCGAGAAAACACATTTCCATTATAATTTAAACATCATTATGGCAAACTTTACCGGTTTTTAATAAGTGAGGTCGCCTCCGCGACCACAACAGTCTTAACCGCCTCCCTCCGCCCCCCCCCCCCCGACCGACCACTCACGCTTGAAATGAGTTTACGACCGCCGGGGAAATTTGCGAGCCATCGTCTGCGAAATTTAAAAGAATACGAAAACTTCTGGTCGCCTTGAGCGCTGCCGAATGTATCATGCAGCAGGAGAACAATTTAGAAACTCCATAAAATAAAATCAATACAAATAATTTTATATTTTAGCAGATAAAGATAGAATGTCTTTATCTCATCAATGTTAATAAAAAGTCGTTCTTTCGTGTTTATTTTTCATCTGGGGAAATAAAATGAAGTTCACAGAATGCCACGTGCATTGTCGTGGTGCAATTCCCATGAGTAGTTTGGGTACATATCCAAGTGTTTTAGTGTTTTCTTCGGATTACTTCACGCAAAACGACGTAGAACTTTCAGGCAGTACTTCTTATTAATGTTAGAATTTACGATACAATATGACATTAAAATCAAAGATTTTTTTAACATCCTTTCGAACCGTGAAGGCTATTAAATAACGTGGAAAATGTAGATTGAAGGATGCGTAACTCGGAACTCGGCGTCCATGTTAGAAGATCCAGACAAGTGATGAAGATCCAGGTATTAACGTAAGGACGATGTGCGTTAAGTCCACCGACTTCTCCAGTCGGTTTGCAGCGAAGATTATATGGCGACAAGGGCCAATGATGTCCGATGTGGTGAAGAAGAACTTCGCTGTGTAAATTGCTGCCTTAGCGGTTGGAGAAGGACAGCTAGTAGCCTCTATCGGAGAGAGCGTATTAATTCGATTTTCCACTCGGGTTTCAGCAGTAAACCCGGACTCTGATGAAAAATATTTTAGCGAGGGTATTTAGCCCGTGGATCAGCTACCATGGCTCGATCTCAAGGCCTGCGATTCGTCGGGGCCTTGAGAGTGCCTTCAGTGTCCAACCCTTTGCCATCTTCTGGCGTCAGAGGGGTGATTTTACGATATTTTTAAAATAATTCATTTTAGAATGTTCGCTCGTCCATAAATCTCTTTGAGGACCGTCCTTGTATTTTGAATTATGGGCCACCTCCGTTGCTTTCGTTTTACAACCCGTTCTTTATCCATTCTTCGGTAGCAATTATGTTTTATTGCCCTTTTTTCTTCTATGAAGACACAATAGTCGTTTTCGACTCCCGATATTCTTTGTTCCCGTGTGGTCTATTGATCTATTGAAATATTACGCCATAAAACTAGGAAGTGAAGACACGCTTCTATATTTGCTTCCCATCTAGTTTTATGATAAAGGACCTCCCATCCTTTATTCTTACATTAGACGCAAAGCATGACCGCTAAAACAGTTTTAGAAACCCATAGCACTTTTATTGTTACAAAGTAAATATAATATACAAGGACAAGTTATGTGAAGATAATTCTCTGACAAATGGTTATAATAATCGAAATGCAATATGACGCGTGCAGCCCCTCGTACTCTCTGCTTGGCGATCGCTGGTATTGCTTGCAACTCATGGCGTCTGATCCCAAGAGTATCTGCGGGGAAGCACGCTTCCGGGAGATCTCCGACGAGAGACCGGCTGGGGGCTCTACAATGGCATGCCAGTCTGCGGTCTCAAGTCAGGGATTCTGAAGCCGGAGACTGCAGCCTGAACGTCGACAATGGTGTCGGTCAGCTTGTCATGGACGTAACGCAGGAGCGTGTTCACGCTGCAACTGCGGGCGGAAGTCTGCCTCAAGGCGACGCCATTGTTGCCATTGTATGGAATAAATACGCCTACAACCTCTGGTACCCTCTGCTTGGGGATCTCTGGCAGTGACGGCCTTCGTGGCGGTCTGGTGCCAAGATCCCGATGAGAGGCCGACTGAGAGTCCTTGCCACAGCGCATCAGTGCACGGCGTTAGATAAGAGATACTGAGGCGGAGTCTGCATCCAAAACGTCAGCGATTGGAGTGGCCAGTTTGCCTGTTAATTGGTTAGTCGATGCGGTTTGCCATAGAGCAAGTCGACAGGATATATCAAGAATCGTCACGACGGCATCCGCGTATAGCGCAACAAGATGGCAACTACATCTTAAGACGGAGCGAATTGCGAGCACGTCTTAACATTTCAACTACCACTGGCCGAGACAGAGAGAGAGAGGAGTTGGCCGCCCGTAGAACACCTTGGCAGTGGCGCTGATGATCATTTTGTTGGAGGGGATGACACTACTTGATCCCGCTAGGGGCCCTATATGTCACTCATTATGGGACATATTCAAGTGCGTGAAATTATTTCTCACGTAGTGGAAAAATTTCACGAATGGTTGTCTTTAACTTTATTCAGCAACTCTGTTTTAGTCACCGAACGAAAACTATGAATTCAGGGAATTCTTTATAACACTGGCCAGGGGGTATGTAAGAGGAAGTGGTCCATTACCTCCGCATGTTTTATAATATAATATTTATGTAGGTAGTTTGGCACGTTGGAATTAATTAATTTAATACCATCTATACCGCGTTGAATAAATATTTATAAAATAAATAATATTAATTCCAATCCAACTGAGATAATATCAAAAACTTACTTGTGTCGTGGTTCGACACTTGGGGTAATATTAGTGTGAGGGACTAATACCCGTTTTTAAATGGCAATAATCCTAAAAGTTTTTCTTCAGGATTAAATAAATGGTACAAAATTAGTAAAACTTGTGCAATTTCATAAATGGCTATTGATAAAGCGAAAACTAATTTAAGTTCTTCAACTTGCTGGTTAGTTACATTAGAATACATTCTGTATGTTTTATCTTTCGCTGTTTTAGCAGATATATTTAATTATTTAATTCATTTTCTGAATCCCCGCTTTGTTTTGAAAATCTAAGAATAGCGCTTCGGATGCATTTATATCAAAACTACTGGGTTTGGTTATCCTAATTCATCAACTTATTATTAAATACAGAACTTTATTTTTCATGGTTCTTCTGGTGTTCATTAATTACTTTCTTCTTTAAATATCCAACAGGATATTTACTGCTAAATGGCATATGTTTAGTTTATTTTTCTTGACAATTTGAATTAAATTTAAATATATTGATTGAAAACTGTCTGAAATTTCCTTCATCTTTTTATGTTCAATTTTTTTTCACACGAAAATAATCTCTAAGCACACCAAAACACGTGAAACCATTTCAACCGCCAATATTAAATTAAATATCCAATATTGCTACCGATGTCATGATACGTCACGGACAAATTAATTAATATAATGAAATAAAATTGCACCAATACAGCCAGCGATATTTAAATATTCCGAATACATATTTATCCAACAACATATTTCATGTTAAACGCTTTTTGTAATTTTGTTAGCTCTGTAAAAGCTTTGTACTTTTATACGAGCGGACTTTCATACGTGAGGTTTTTCATTGCAGCTTTATCATGCATTTCAAATACACAGCTTGTAATATCATATTTAAATTAATTATTAATTAATAACACAAAAGCTGTACTGTGAAATTAATTAATTTATATTTTGTATAATATTTTTGGAATATAGATTTTAATTTTAATAAGTGATTCGCATTTTTTTATATTAAAGAATTCTGTTGACAAGATTCATAAAAATGTTTTTATTGATGACTTACATCTGAAAACGCCTAAAAATGCAATATAATTCAAATAAATTCAGCAAATTTTCTGACAAATGATTTAAATCTATTTTTTGCCCATCAAACATACAATTTATGAAAATTTCATTCAGATAAATCGATCATCTGAAGTGATAATAAAATCAGCCATATAAAATCAATTTTATTCATTCGCAAACAAATATAGATTTACATATTTATTTCGAGCAAACGACTTCGAAAGTATTCAAAGTTCCTCGTTCTAGATCTACTGAAAAATATTCATCGATTCGAATTGCGAATAGCAATAATTTACTAAACTAAAATCGAAATTCGCGCCATTTCTCGCGGTAATTTCCAACATTTATCAACATCAAAAAGTTTAATCGCACTTACATAGATTATAAGTTGTCGAACTTTTCTCGCACACCGATAAATTCGGAATTAATCATCCACAGCTCGAATATCGTATGACGTTTGGTTCTACGTAATTTTCGAAACAGAAACAGTGATAGACAAAGTCTTTAGCGAAAACTTGATAGTTTAACTGAACCCGACAAACCGAGTTCGATGAAGTTTTGCGAGCGGTTAACTAGCATCTAGAATGTTGCACTCCACGGGTAAACTATGAATAACATATTTATGAATAGCTTATTATATATTAAAATAATCTAGGATATCTTGTTTAATATATACTGTGTATTTAAATACAATATAGTTGCAATGAAGATAGTTTCCGAGGATATTGTACTACTTTAACAATAGAAACATTAACACCTAAGACATTGTTTCGCATAAAGTTGAGCCTTATCATCTATGTTCATAACATATTACAAGACTCAGCTATACAGTTTATTAAATATATGAATATACTATTTATTTATTAAATAAAAAAAATATTTGTAGAAAAAGCGTACATTATAAGAAATATTAAATCTCATGTGCTATTTTTTTCATCAAAGCTTAATCACTAGCAAGACTACTTAGGCTTTTACCGAAATGTATGGACAAATACTTACAGTACGTAGGTGTCAATTTTTATTTATTTATTATTATCAAAAAAGGAATGGAAAAGCTCCACTGGGAACATAAGTAGTTGCAAATAATTACAGAAAATGCTCTTGAAAAATAATGTGTTATAAGTACTAAATAATTAAGTGTAAAGGCAGTAGCGCCCCCTGGAGGCGTTGAAGAGGTCTAGAGGACGTTTATGGCTCAATACTTTAAAAACGCGCTGAAATTATTATTTTTTTAAATTAAATTTATTATGTCATTAGTAAATAAAACAACACATTTATTTATAATACATATTTAGTTGTACTGTCTGATATTATTAGGAAAATCCCATTAAGCAATACTACACTACAGAGAAGAATCGACGAAATGTCAGTAAATGATCTTATGAAGACTATCGAGTTTTCTTTACAGATCGCTGAATCTTCTTTGCCAAACAATAAGTCTTTACTTCATAAAATATGAAAAAACTCGCATACACGATATACTTTAATAAATAAAACGAGCTATACAGAATGTATACAATTATGCGTTGAAGATCTTGAATTCCTGGAGGGTAAATACAATGATTTGCTAATAGATGCATTGAAAAAGCATTAAATTAACCAAAATTATGGCTTTTAGATAACATACAATCATTTTGATATAGTTAGTTTAAGCAACTAAGCTAAGATAGTTCTTGGAGGAATGGAAATAATAATAAAAATAAAAAATAAAATTCATCGGTAGCTTAATCTATAGCTACCGATGATTTCTAGAAATTCTTTAAGACACTAGACTAGGGAAATATAAGTGTGAGAGACTCATTGCTCCTAGTCCTAATTTAATTGTAATTGTTTTTTTTCACACTAGAAATGTTGCAATGATCTAAATACATGGTAATCTGATGGGAGATCACATATTTCCACTTGGTTCCACTTTAACAACCCTCTTCTCTCGATACCATCTTTGACACTGATGAATAGATAGTTTGAACAGTTTTGCAAATAACTTCTTTCTGGTTGAAAACGCTCCATTTAAAATATAGCGAAGAAAAAAAAACAAATTTATATTTAAAGATGATCTCCAGATTTTTACGGATCAAACGAATGTAAAAATGTATCGATGGTTTGATAGAAAAAACACAAAACTTTCGCGAACCCCTGATTTTAAATATATTATAGTATACTTTATTTGAGAGAACCACTGTGACTAATGTGCTATGACCCAAAAATGTTGGAAAACTTTATATTTTGGATCAGACAATACGGTTCCTGTTTTTCACTGATCGAATAAAAATATACACTGTTATCAATTGCTTTAATTTATTTCAATAATCTGTTTTATCACACATTTAGGAGGACTTTGATGAAGGTGGGGATTTTATTTCCAACAGAACGGAGTACCTCTATACTATCATTATGATTTAAGTGCATATATTGATAAGAATCCTTCATACAGATGGATTAGACGAAGAGGTTTCGTAGAATATCCTGCCCGTTGCCTAGAACTTACGCCACTGGACTTTTTCTTGTGGGGATACCTTAAATACGCCAGAAAACTGTCAATATTGGAAGAATTTAAAGCCGCAATTGAGTACGAATGCGCCATAACAGCAAATGAAATATTTGTTGACGTTTGTTAATCAATAGTCTACCGTTTTCAGTAGTGTATTATCCATAGAGGTAATAATTTTGACGAGAAGGAAAAGTTATACATTTTATGTAGATCCTTTTTAATTTAAATATTATTTTAAACGATTAAAAACTGAAACAACTCTATAAACGAGAATATTAGTACGAATTAAAAAAACTTTTTAATTAGAACTCAAAAATTTCAGAAAAGAAGATTTTTTGGTAATCTTTTGTCAAAAGATACGTGTACTTTCGAAATAATAAAACTGTTTTTTTTATAAATTTAACTTAAACCTTACGAAATAGTACTCAACTAATGAAAAAATATATAGGTTTAAACAGTGGTTGCTTGTGGGTAAAATATTTGGGGGTGCTGTAAAATATTAAAAATTAAAAACGTATATTTCGCTCATATTTTATTTTAAATATAAAAAAATAAGTGATGGTTAACATACTAAATATTATAATTAGTGGCATGTGGCTTAAATGTTGATCGGTATGACTGCGCAACATACAATCAACAGTCATACTGTTGATCGGTATGACTGCGCTATAGTGAGACCCTCCCCCCCGCACTCCGCTACCAGCCCGCATCCATCTGATATACGACGCCGATAGCGCTGACGAGCAATAAGCGCTCTTCCTTGCAACATTCCCCGCGTAGCCTCCGACCACATTAATAAATATAATTTATACCTTCTTACGTTCTTAAAGCATGTCAAGATAGATTAACAGAGCCACTTTGGCAAATGTTCTTGGTTATTCAAATTGTGTATCTAAGTCACTGGATAAAGGGGTGCAAATCGACGTTAGCTATAACGACTTTGAAAAAGCGTTTGATAAAGTCGATCATGCTAGACTCATTTTGAAACTAGATTGTTTTGGGTTATCGGATAATCTAGTACGTTTCTTTTCGAGTTACCTTACAGAGAGGAAACAATATGTAACATATGACTCCCAATCGTCGTGGTTTTATTAACCGGACACTTAATAAAACTACTACTGCAATGCTTCGTCCATTTCCGTTATCATTTTCCAGTAATTTTTTTCAGTTTCACCGTATTTTTCATCGACGAAATATTTTAAGCTGGCTCGATCTTCAATAGTTGATAAAGAAATTATTTTAATGTGGTTTTCCTGGTATGTCTTGAAATAATGGTCAATGGTTTCCATTCTCTTTTCAATAGACGCTTTTGTTTGTTTTGCTTAGGCGAGTTTTTTGAAATTTACGCCTACTCTTACTATGCTGCGTTCCATTTGAGCCTAGCTGAATAGAAATGCTTCCATTTTGTCGAAGAATCCGTTACTGGCTGTCCAAATGATTGACCAAACACGTAGACCAAGTCAATACTGGCCGTGACTGTCAAAACTTTGCAGACCGGGTCAAATACTGACCGCGACCACCACAACACTTTGCAGACCGGGTCAAAACACTGACCGCAATCGCCACAACACTTTGCAGACCGGATCAAAACACCGACCTCAGCCGCCACAACACTGCAGACCGGGTTGAAACACTGACCTCAGCCGCCACAACACTGCAGACTGGTCAGAAACACTTGACCAAGTCCACCAAAACACTTGTATCCGCTTTAGAAGGACCACTTCGAACCGGACACTTAATAAAACCACTACTGCAGTTTGATACACTTTATTGCATTTAAACTCCAAAATATAAAGTGGAGTAAAAGTTGTTACTAAGTATCACAAATCATTGGGGCCCTATTATACAGTTATGTGCGACATTCAATGTTTAGTTTCGTGGGTAGCTGGCGTCATCTGTTGACGCTTAGTTCTCGATATATTCAATTTTAATTATGCTAGCGACATCTGGTTCCTTGTTCGGAACAACGACATTTATTATTTATTTTATTTATAAATGATATTCATCGGGTTCTTCAATGTAAATTTTCACTTTTCACAGACGACTTAAAAATATTTCGATCTGTTACTTCAGCGTAAGAAGCCCTATCGTTGCAGTTGAACATTAATTCTTTGCAGCATTGGGCAATATTAAATCGTCTTCCATTAAATATTGAAAAATGTCAAAGCATGACATTTTTTAGGTCAAAGGAGCCCATCAAGTTTAGTTACAGACTTGGAAACGTAACTCTCCCTAAGCAATGGGTATTTTGTTTGATTCTAAGTTAAAATTGAATTTACATGTATCGGACGTGCGTATGAGATGATCAAGAATGTTGGGCTTCGTCTTGAGAAATTTTCTACACATACGTAGCACCTTAGTCATACGAGTGTTATAGGATACATTGGTTCGGAGCTTACTTGAATCAGGCTCCATTATATGGGCGCCTTATGACGCCTTGAATTACCTCAGATTAGAGAAAATACAGAAGAAATTTCTTATATATCTCTACATGAGGGAATTTGGATTCTACCCAAGTTTATACCCAGCGCATTTAATTCATTAATCAAGTCAGAATCAATTTAAAACCTTTTTGGATATAATTCTAATTACACTAAAAAAATAATCCTAATCATTTTTTTATCCAGAAAAATATTAAGGAGATATATATGTTATTATTATTACAATAATATGTGATCAAATCACCATCACGTGCGGAAACTTTTTATTAATCTAGCAATCACTCAATGCAATACAATCTGCGAGGCCGGTCCAGCTTTCACACAAATAGAACGTTTATGGGTTTGTTTTCCATTCCAGGAATTTCATTACGTCCACCATGAGTAGATGATGAGAGCCATAAAATCGGTGGGCGAGCAGGTCCAGAAAAAGAGAGACGCAATCCTAGAAAAAGGAGGCCGGCGGCCCGCCGAAACGGCCACGATTTCTCACGTCCCTTTATGAAGAGCTTTAAGCTCGCGGTCGCTATAAAAACAAAGTGAGAGGGAAGCCGGTGGCCGGGCGAGGAAACCCGGCTATCCTAGGGGGCCCGTTTAAACTTGGCCCGATACAAGCTTTTACTGCCGCCGTCGTCATTACTATCGCAGGCACGGATACAGATTTTCTTCCAGTTGTTATTTTCCTTTTTTTTTATTATTTTCATTCGTGTCATGTATATTGAATTGGACACGGCGCTGAAGAAAGCGGGACACCCCGTACCTGCTTTAAAACTTACACGGTGGAAAAGAGCACGAAGTTTTCAAATTCCCGTTGGACGTCCTGTGTGTCACGAATAATCCCGGGCGGATCCATGGACAGCGCCAAGTTTTTCCGCATATACACAATATCCGACACCGTTTCGCAACTAGCACCGTACATTATACGATGAATATATTTATCATGCATTCTCGTGTTTACGACCACTTTTCTAAGGCCTCCCGGTTAACCAGGCTGCCCATATATTTCACACGAGGGTTAGGTCAAGAGAAAAAAGTGCTCCATACTCGGTTTTCCGAAACAGAGGTCAAGCTACGTAGCAACGGAGCTTATTTATGAGTCTGACCCGGTGTGCATTATCATAGCGGCCACTGTGCTACACCCATTCTTGTATCAGCATATAAAACAATTTTCTATGTAAGCAAAAGCATAGGCATCGGTACTCTAAATATATTATAGCAAGTGGCATCTTATAATAAAAAAAACCTTATATTCTTTATCTGAGTATAGGATTTTAATAACTATTATTAGTTGAATTATAACGAATTTTATCTTAACCTTTTCCACTTTGTCTACTATTAGTCTAATCTATGAAGTACTAATTTTTATTTTACAAATTTATTAATAGAAATATATATTGGGAAAATGAATAAAAAGCATCTATAGGGTTTGATCTGATATCCCCCCCTTTTTAGAAAACCCGGTTGTTTGCTAAAAAATCTTTTGGGCCAATACGTCTGGCCTAGCTAAATGTAAATAATATTACTATCAATAGTTTGTAGATGATGGAATCTATTAAAATAGTTAAACTCATTGAATGAGTGATTTTAATAATTCATACATAAAACCACGAGTTTTAATGAAACAATTTATTTTTGTTATGGTTTAATTAAAAAAATACATATCATCATCATTTGCCAGCCACAAGGCTCTCACTCGCTGCCGGCATGGACCTTAGCAGACTCTTGAATGGCTGTCGAGGCCAAAGGAACCTAACACGTGACGTGAGGGTTCCTCTTTTGTGTCTATACCGCGGGGAACCAAACCGTCATGGTATGAGTTTTTTATAGAAGAGTTTCCTTCATTGGCAATTGCTTGCATTGAACGTATATCTTTTACTCTCTTGTTATCGGATTTTACTCTCCCGACTGTGTCCAGGCAAGTAAGAGTGAATTTGCCTTAGTAATCGTTTTTCTCTTCTCTAGGCGTTATCTGCTTATAACAAGTCACAACTGACAAGTAGCGAGCGACCACAGACAGAAACACATATTAGGTAAAACGGAAAGAAATGTCATTTTTAAAAAAGCACATAATATTACTCTTTTATATAAATTCCCTCATTGTCTATGATCTTCCTTTATAACATAGGCAACTTTTTAATTAAATTTTCGTAAAACTCTGGCGGTTTACTGTTAAAATATAAATCCAGATGATTTTTGACATGTTCAACATTTGCAATTTTTCAATCACGAAATGAATTTTCCATTGATTTAAATAAATAATAGTCGGATGGTGCAATTACATGTGAATATAGTGGATGCGGCAGAAGTTCCAAATCTAGTTCTCTGATTTTGTCCTGGGTGATTTTTCCTGCATGAGGTCTTGCGTTATCATGCTGTAAAATTCTCCTGTTGTTATTAACCAGAACAGATCGTTTTTTTAGTAACTCCACTTTTAATCTTTCTGCCGTAGTTGTCCGATCAAGTTTTATTAATTCATAATGAATTATACCCGAAATATCTCACCAAACACATAACAAGACTTTTTTCAATGATAATATTGGCCGAGGAGTAGGAACAGATACCTGTTTTGGAGATAGCCATTGTTTTTTTCTTCTGGCATTACTATTAAGGACCCATTACTGATCCCCAGTAATAATTCTTCTGAGATATGGATATGTTTCGTGTCTGGACAATAAAGATGTACAGATTGTTACGTGTTGCTTCAATGCCGTTCGGGAGAGATCGTGCGGTACCCAAATTCCTTGCCTATTTTTTTCCCTCAATCTTTTCAAATGATCTCGCACAGTTGTTATTGGATAGCCCATGTGACAATTCCTTCACTGTTTTACGCGGATCAGCTTCCAGCAATGAATTTAGGGCGTCATAGTCGATTTTGAGGGGTCTTCCTGTTTTTGGTTAATCCTTCAACTCCCTATCACCACTTTTGAACTTTTTAAACCATCGAAAGCACTTTCGCAGTTTTAAGACTTCTCCATAAATATCGCAGATGGTCTGTGTAGCTTCGTTCGGCTTTAATCCCTTAT
>JAGXCT010036784.1:0-18943 GCA_022495035.1 Philopotamus ludificatus
ATTAATTACAGCCGAACGATTCTTAATCCTTAAAAGCGACAAATCAGGGTTATTTTAAAGATAGCTTTCAATTAATATTAATATAAGCGACAAACTGAACGCAAATCTAATTTTCAATAAAAAGGAAAGATTGAACAATTGAATACATTCATGAAAATCATCAAATAAATTGACAGGATTTTTAATTGAACTCCATAAATATATTTATTTAATAACCCCGTCAGACAAAATACGCATCCGGTTGCGAAGAGCTGAAGTAAAATCATTCGTCACTGAAAATTTCAACGGTAATTCGTTTCCGTCAATATTTTGTATTAAATCATTTCCTGTAGATATTTTATTTTATAACTGTATTAAAGCTAAATAAGCGTATAAAAAAATATAAAAACATTCCAAAGCTTCCCATTTTTAAATCTTGTCATTTAATTATTAAATTCAATAAGAATTAAAGTAATTAAATGAAAAAACATTAATAAAAAAAAAATTAAATTACAATGAAAACTCGTAGATGTTTCAATATTATTAATCACGTTTTTTCTTATTAAATTGCCAGATAAATACGACAGAGAAAATTTACATTTTAATACGATTTAGTAAGCGACATTAACTCACCACTTCCACATTGAATGGGTTTAAAGGTTACAACTGTTATTATTATTTAATATTAGTTTAGCAATAAGGTGAACTTTATTAACGATTACATTTAAGTTAATTGGATCACGATTTTCTCATTGGGAAAGCCTATTTTGAGATAATTTGAACACTTTAAGACTGAGACAAATTCTAAAAGGCTTATCGTGGGAGCAGTATTATTTTTTTTCATTATTATCTGATTGTTTTAATTGCTAGATTGTATTTAAAAAAAAAGTTGGTTTAATTATACCCTGCATTATTTATTAAAAAGAATAAGGATCATATTTCAACATAAAATGATACATAAAATCTGTTTTTTACTTGCGACGAATATAAAATAATCATGAAAAACCTTTTTAGTTTTAGACAAATATTCCCCGTATAGATCAAAATATACGATGAAGTCGATTTTGAACTACATTCTATTAATAAAATTGCCTATGCTATTGCTAAAACAGTGAAAGATCAGACATTGAAATCATTTCTTATGCAATAAAAAATATCTCAGAAGATGATCGAAAGTAACGACGTTATTTATGAATGACATATAGTATATACTCTTAAAACATAATATTAAAAAAAATTAATTCTGTAAGAGATGGAAAATTAGAATGGATAGCTAGTATTTATTTCGATTTTTAGAAATGATGTTGAGTAACTCACAAACCAATGCTTAGTTGAGATTGGAGAAGAAATAGTCACAGAACAAAATTAAAATTAGTTGAAAGAACTACATTTGTTTTGGACAAAAATACCAGATTATGGATAATAGACAAAATATTATTACTAAACGATTTCAATGACTTTTTTTAGACATGATTTTCAGCTTCAATATTTGAAAACATAAATTCTTTTTTGCTGAGTTGCTCATTCTAGCTTAGATCGCCAGCTTTGTGCCTGAACCAATCAAAGATCTTTGAAATTTTCTCATTGTGTCGCTAGTTTACATAGTACATTATCATCTATCGGTCAAATATCGAAATTATCTTGCTGTGGGATTCCTTTTTAAGCTGTTTTTAGAATTTTTATGAAAAAAAAATCACTACGGATACTTTTCTCTTCAAACATCAAAATTTTCTAGCTGTGCGGCTTATTATTTTAAAAAGATATTATTTATATTCGTATAAGCATCACAGCTTTCTCGTTATGTGGTTTTTTTCCCAAATACATAGTTTTAAAAAAAATCATGCTTGGAATGTTAAAATAATATAGGGTTTTTTCTACTAATTTTGTACGGCTTTTATATTATATTTTATATTATATTTTATTTTATATTTTATACGTAGAAAACTGTTATAATGGAGAGGGGCGTTGCAAAGTTTATGCCTTAGAAGGGGGGCGGTCAGCTGAAAATGTTTGGGAACCCATGGTTTACACCAAATAATTTAGAATAATTTATTTGGACAACGACCATGGAGGAGGTAGGCGTAGTCAAGTACATGAAGTGGGTTTAAAAACTAAAATCAAAGCAAGTCGACGTCTAGATGTCTAAAAAATATAGGAAAAATTCGAAGATGAAATGTCTCAATATATGCGATAATGGGTTTTTAGGGATTTCTTTACTCGAATGTTAAAAAGAAAAAATAACAAGTACTATTTCAACCCCCAAAAAAATAAATTATTCTATTGAGGATCCCAAGTTTTTGATTTTTCTCGAATAACTCTTTTAATATAAATCCTATATGTCAAAAACTTTTTGTATCATCTAAAAAAAACTAAAAAATAAATATTATAAATAATCTTTGACCTTTATTGTCTGTAATGGAGAAAAAAAAATCAACAATATTCGCATCCTGTACTCGCATTTGCTAAGTGCGAGTGAAACGTACTAGTGACACGTGCTGCGAGTACTCAGTCGGTGGGGTGTCATATTGCATAGTTAAAAATTCCAAAATATCGACTAAATTATGAAGCAGATCATTTTAAATCTTAGAATAATTCATTTTTTTTAAATATTGATGAAGAATTCATAAATATCTTGCCTTGATATGCTTGGGGTCTCCGATAAACCCCATTTGGACGACGAGTTTGTTTTGGGACCGTCGTGATGGATCGATTAAGATGCATTCACCACATTGATAAGATCTAGCACCATCGGATAACCATCAGTCCTGTTTATGAAACACTTCTTGAAAGACAAAAGAACAGCGAATGACGGGTATTCTGTGGTTTTTGATTCAAAAACCACAGAAATTTAAATGGAATTTATTTATAAAGGGATTGTAGATTGTAAAAAATGATATATTGAAATATATTATAAACAGTTGAATATTTGGGATGTTTATTAAAAAATAAATCACATAAAATAAGTTTTGATGTAATATACGGTGGATATTTATAATATAAATAAACTTGATTTCTTATACTCGAAATATTTATGATCCTCAGGTAAACGTATGCCAATATATCGTCCACGGCCAAAGCACGTGTATGGGAGTGAGTGTGGGGGTTGCGCACATAAAAGTGCGATTAACGTGGCGGCCCCACGAATAAGTCGCCCTACCCGCGTGTGTGGGCCCGGGCGCAGGAATCAAATGGCACACGGGGATTAAGGATTTGAATTGGGCTTATCTGGGACATGGCGGAGCCTTCCTTTTTGAATTGGCCCCCGGTTCGGGTCAAGCGGAATTGCTTTTTGATTGAGGTTATTGAGGTTGCCCTTATCGCTAAGAAATCAGTTACCGGCCCATTTGTTACCGACCCGTTATTAAAAGCTCGATCGCTAATACATATATAATGGGGGATACACTGCCGAGATAACTTATTGATATATTGCCACGGTACAATAATGTTATGCCGCGGCCTCCGGAGGATATCCGGCAAAACAGTCAGGACACGTATCGGCGAAGGAGGGCGCCAAAAGAAGCGAAAACAATAAAGACGTCCAGGTTGAAGCGATTGGTGTCATCGAAATAACAGCGGTTTTGGGCGACGGTGATGGAATAGTGATGACCGAGTGGACCGTCACTTGAGTGGAATTGTCACTCGAGATTGGAACAGGAAATGTGGCATGATTGACGTACTGAAATTGTTATATTTCACGTGACATAAATAATCAAACTGTTAGTAAAAATAAAGTTGAATCATTCATATAAAATTTCAACTGTATTTACTTTGTAAATTTCTTAATACGCTCTGTTTACAGCTGAAAAACAATAATTAAGGGATACAACCTGCGTTTGACTTCAAAGAAGATATATTTTCTGCATGTAATACTAAGTCTGCTACACACTATATATATTTTAATAAATATATCAGCATATGTAATATAATTTTTATTTAAGTTGAATAGAAACATCGTTTTTTACAAAAAAAATCATAACTCTTTTAATAATCTAGATTTTGAGCCGAAAATTAAATTACAAAGACTTAAACATCTACTGGATAGTTAAGGCAAAAAAATATAAATTATATCTCATAGCAGGGATCACGAAACCTTTTGGAAACGGGCCGAATTGATTTTTTTATTAAACATGTTTTTTTGAATGTTGAATTTTTAATATTTATATAAAAGGTTTGTGTATGAAATACGAGGTCACTGAGATAGGCCATAATTTTTGTTATCCACAACAGTCGTTTTTAATATCCCACTGATAAGAAAATATTTAAAAATACAAAACGTTATAATAGATTTAAGCGCAAAGTATCGGCTGATGAAAAAACAAAAGTTTATAACAGTGAAATAAATAATTAAATTTTTAAAAGTTGTTAATTTTTGCAGTACATATTAAACTTAGAACAATTTGCTAACAAAAGTCGCCAATTTCTACACTTATTTTTGTAAAAGATCCATAAAATATTAGGTGTGATATGCGCGCCCCGGACATACACAAAAATGCTTTTGACGTCGAATCCACGACCCCCGTAGACAACGAATCAATAAAATTACATTGACTAAAATCTATTCTTTATTCCGTTATTATTTAGTTTTTGAATCTTTATGAATATATACAAATATTTCTCTAAAAGAAATAACTATAATTAAAACATCTATTTACTATCACAAATATTCTCAGATTATTAAATTTTTAGCTAAATATGTCTTTTATTAGATTATGTAAAGATCCATAATAAATAATACGAAAATGCCTGTTTTTCTGTAATTCTTTCATCAAATAGTTACAAAATATCCATGAAACATCAAGTTTTTTTTTAAAATAAAATAATGAATAATCTGATGATCCATTTTCTACTATGAATAGATAGTAAAACATGAAAAATCTAAAGCGCCATTTATTCATATAAAGATTCTAAAGACTCTAAAGATGCAAGAAGGATGAGTCTCTCACATTAATATTCCTCCCAGTGTCAAACCACGACACTGGTTAATTTTAATTATTATTTCAGTTGGAATAAAATTGATATTATTTGTTTTATAAATATTTATTCAACAAACAAAAGAATTGAAGAGACTTGTTTGATTTATTCAACAAACAAGAGATTGAGAAGGCATTAAATTAATTAATTAAAACGCGGCCGACCTTTCTACACAAATATTTTTATAAAATATGCGGAGGTAAAGAGTCTGTTCCTGTTACATACCTCTTGGCCAGTGTTATTAAGATTTTTTTGAATTCATAGTTTTCGTCGAACACCTATCCGACTTAGCTCAGTCGCGGTTAACATCCATTATTGACATAATATACTTGTTCCCTACAAGCTAGAACACAGATTATGATTAAATTGATATAGATAAAATCGAATACGAAGACAAATTTCTCTTCAATTTGCCTGGACATAGTGGGGAGGGTAAATTATGATAACATAAATGGTAGAAGATAAAAGAGAAGGGCATTTCTTTACAAAAAAAATCTGTAAAAAAAGATGGGTTAGGCCAGGGATTCCCAAAGTGTGAGCCGCGGCTTTCTGGGGAGCCGCGGTGTCGTCCTAAGGGCGCCACAAAATATTCAATAAAACACTTCGGCAAATTTGTTGGAATTCCCAATTCAAGAAATTTTTTGCGCCATCTTTTTGCGCTCGCTTTTCTTAAGAAGGTCAACAATTTTGAAAAAATCTAATGTATTAAGGGAGCCGCATAAAAACCTGATGTATTTAAGGGAGCCGTAAACCGAAAAAGATAGGCCATTGCAGCATGGACACAAAAAAGGTGTCCTCGTGCTATTGTAAGACCAGACTCCTTCGACTTCAATCGGAAGTGGTTAGTTAATGATGATGATGACGACAAAGTAAATTTTCTATTGAATCACTGCACTGGCGTTGTTGAGCTTTTAAGTTTGACGTCAACGCGTATTACTTCTTTCCCGTTATAGTTTCAACGAATATTTATTCTAGCATTAATCGAATTATAAAGCTAGTAAAAAAATATAAATACGAAGAGAATACTTCAAGAGTTGTTTCGCGTAGGTTTTTGCATATCGGCCGTACATTTATTGGGCGAAGCCGATCGATAATTCATTACTGCGAATGATTCGAAATATTCGTCATCCCATTGTGTATTGTTTATTGCTCAATTCATCATATTGTCGGATCGGAACAATAAATATTAAAATCATTTTTCACATCGGCTTTTGACATTTAATTTGCGAATTATTTTTCGGCAACGCACTTTTGACGAATTTCTCATCTCATTGTCATTGAGACAATGAGCAACAAAGCGGAGATGAAACATTCAGCGACGTCATTTGTTCCGCCGTTGTATTCTTCCGTGTCACATGATAAACGAACTTCACAGCTTTCGGGCCGACCGTCCCCGTCCTCCTCCCATCCAAAAAAAGTAATATTTATCCTATTCACATCAAAAACTTTTCGATTGCCATTTTATTTTTGTATTATATGGCCTTTGTTCTAAATCTTAGCGCAGACCCGCAGAAAACTAATGGCGAGACAATAAGAAGTGGAAGAGGTGTGCTGCTAGACACATAAAGTAAGTTGTGAAGTTTCAACACATTAAGTGCAAGACCGCATTAACTACAGCACTTGAGGTAAACTTGGACGAGATAGACCAGATTAACATCTGCGTGAAATTAGAGAGTGTTTTAGCGCAAAATACCGCTTGATTGAAGCCGTAATTATTATTTAAAATTAAAATATTAGGAAGCTTTATGCGTCAAAAAAAAAAGTTGGATGCTTTTTCCATTTAATTTATCACTAAAGAAAAACGGCGTCCCTTACTTTTCAAACTTTTGGGGGTGGTCCTTTGCAAAAAAAGCCCGAGGCAATTGCTTTAATTGTGAATTTCCGTATGTACAATACATTAATTTTAATTCAGATGAAAATTTCTTCGTAAAGTTAAATAAAAATAATTTTTCTACGATTAAAAAAAAATGCTAAAATCATTGTTGTTCCCAAAAATAGCCTGTATATTTTTCTCGATCGGAAAAACACTCACAATGAAACTATTCGGCAATCACCACATGCCGAGATTAGGGCCACGAGTCATCCGCACTTCCGCAAATCTCGCTAATTCTTCATCCCTCACTCCCCGCCGCGAGTGTTGCCGCAATAATCCCGTTTTCACATTACACTATGTATCTTCCATTTGCAGCGTGTTTTCGCAGCAAGCAAGCAATTCAATTCCGACCGGCAATCTAATATAAACATTTCAGGTTATGAGCGCAATGTCGACGGGGTCCTCCCCCCAACAATGGCTGTTTTCTATCGAACCTGCTGAATATAGAGTGGATTGATCTCCCCGGCTATTGTGGCAGTTTCTTTTTTCGCCATTGAAATGAAAATGGCGCGTTTCATGGATTGAAAGTGCATTCGGTCGAGATGGCGGAACCGGATTTGTCAATTTGGAACCATCGATGCTTGCTCTTGTGAGCGATAATGAACCCGGTCGTCCATAACTGAGGGATGTCGGATGAAATCATAAATCGATTCCATGACTTGCTTCCTTTTAGACTTTATTCTACTTCACTAATAATACAATAGATTCACAGTGTTGATATATGAGGCGGTTTTTTCGAAAATGGCATTAGTCTAATAGAGTTATGGGGATCCAGGCCGCTATCCAGGCCAGTTCGGTGATGCGTGTGCTACAGGAGGTGCCCGTAATTTGCCCTAGCCTCTGGTTATTATTGTTAGAATCCGCTAATTGACAGCTCGGCTCCCGGGCTCATAGTTGGAGACCTGCCCCGTATTTGAAGAGCCTAGATAACCTGGTGGACAACCATAGTCCTGGCATCAGGGTTGGAACGTACGTGTCTCTGCTGGAGGTCGCATAGTGTCCCCCAGGTGGCAAAGACTCACCTCAGGGTTAGAAGGCTACTTATGTATATATGTAATATATGCTGGTTGACAATATAATCGATGATGTATTAATTTCGTTAAATTTACAAAAAAAATAATTAAATAACCCTTTTCCCTAATTCTGTACGAGTGCCTTTGATTTTTGATAACGCGGGTTTTCTATTCCGATTTCTTTGTTATAGCAGGGCTGACTGTATATATCATCTTTTTAGCTAAAATTTGACTAACAGTGTTACTAGCTTTCAATGCTAAATCTGATGAAGAACTTTGAACTTTGAATATATATATTGTTGTTGTTTTAAATTTTCCTCAAACTGATTCATTTGATCCTTCCGTGTTTAGCTTTGGATGTTTTTATAATTTGTCTTATGTTTTGTCTCATAATTCTGTTAAATACTATATTGCTTTAGGGCGGATACTGAATCTGAGCATAACAAATCACCCAATTTACATTTTTTATTAAAGCTTCGATTTTCATCCCCATCTTTTCGTAACATTTCATATCAACAAATGCCGATACTTCATTTTTGGAAATTATGTCACTATAAGACGATTTTGTCTCAACCAAATCCTTAGAAATGTAACATTAGTCAGAAAAAAAGACGGATGGAGAAATTATACATTAGTTCAATATATGCTGGTCGAGGTTTAAAAAGGACGAACCCCACGTTTTTACAGGATCTCTATGGAAGAAAATGTGGAATTTAAAGTTTATTTGAAAAACGAAGAATGTTAAAAAAAGCTTGAACCTCAATAACAAAGAAATAGAGAGATATTATGAATTTATTGCCCTACATCCCTCTGATTTACCATTATTACTCTACCATTATTGGTGTAAATGAGGAAAAGGTTTATTATTAGTTATCTTTACAAAGTAATTAGCATTTCGTAATAGATTTTCATTTCATCATATTTTAAATGTAATTTCTGAATTTAATACCTTTTTTTATTTAAGAAAATCCAATTCAGGGAAGTCAGCTTCAATTAAATATTTTATAAATTTAAAATTGCAATTGATTATATTTTTATGTAAATATTAAGCATTAAACAATTGCCGACAGTAGTAGGGAATTCCCAAACACCCTCTTTCTTGTAAAAGAGTCAAAATATTTCGAATAAATGGTTTTATATGCACTTGCCGAATTTATATTTAAATCTCCTCAGGGGCTGAAAATATTTTAGGTATTGGTACAACAAGTATCAAGTATCTAACAACTATCAAGTATCTAACAAAAATAATTAAAAAAAACAAAACGTTGTAAAAGTACAGCCGATCGAACGCGTAGTGTCGGCAGGCGTGTGATATGCGCGCCCCGGACATACACAAAAACGCGTTTGATGTGAAATATATGACTTCCGTAAGCAATGAGTTAATATCTGTAATAATTATTTTTAAATTTAAAGTAAGTAAGTGGAAAGTATTTTTTTATTATTTTGCACTTAATCACATATCAGATGCTGTGTTAAAAATATTCTTTAAAACTAGAGAGCATTTTTTTATCCACAAATTAAATTGATAAATTGTCTTAATTGGATCACATAGTCATTTTGAATATCTACGATAATTATAAGGATTTTGCAAAAAGCTTATTTTCAGTCTTAAATTAATTATAATTCGTGACTCCTTGATAATCTGATAATTTTATTTTTAAGCAAAAAGCTTTTTTTATTGTCCACTATTTTTTTTTTAATAAAAGTATTAGTATGTAAAATGATCAATGCCTTAATTTAGAGGAAAGGCAAGAAAATCTTCGATGCCTGCTTTTAAACAAAAATAAAGGCAATGTGGATTTTCGTTTTATGGTCTTAAGTCAATTACAGATATTTTTATTTATTTATTTAATTGATATAGAGGGGGGAATATTTAAAATCGGGTCATTTCTTGTGTATTCAATATAATTAAAGCATTGTTTCTTATATCACGGCCTGAAAAATAAATTTCAGATGCGGCGTTTGGCTCAAATTGGCCAGCGTTGTAACAGGAACTGCCCACTCTTGGCTGGCACGGAGCGACGATGAAAGCGTTTGCCTTGTTGTGCAGAGCAACCAGCTCGCTGTTTGATATTAAAGAGTCACATTCAGTGACAGCCCTTGAAGGGTTCACAAAGCCGTCAGCCCTGGAGGGACCGGAGGGTTTGGGCTTTCACCGAAACCCTTTCTTTTGTTTCGCACACATGTGTGTGCCATTGTGCGCGCTCATTGCCCCGCTTTTTTTTTCTTCGCACTTTTTTATACACCCCCCATTCCACACATCCAGAGCGTACAATTGTGCGCCAACTTCTGGCAATTCTATTTTTACGGCAATGAGCGGAAAAATCTGCTTTTCCGTTTATTTGTTTGGAAATTTACAAAAGAAAATTATAATAATAAAAAAAACACTACGGTTTAAATCTAGGATTTTTTCTGCATCCGAAACAAAAGCAATCAAAAACGTCTACTTTTTAATGTTTCACAGTTGCCACGCTGTTGTTCGGCGGCGGAGAGATCCAGAGTTTAGCGCCAGGACGGCATATTCATTTTCTTTTGTTTGTGGTCGGCAACAATCGGCTGTTGTACCGAGGGGGCCCGGGGGCTATGCCAGAAAATTGTATGGGCGATATTGCGGCATGTGCTAGATGGCCATTGTTTCTACCAAAGTGCATCAACATGAAACGATACCGAGGCGACACGCCTTTGAAGTTGCACTTCTTATGTCAAACGCAAGCAAGAAAACAAAACTGGG
Organism: Philopotamus ludificatus; assembly: GCA_022495035.1. Taxonomy (NCBI): domain Eukaryota; kingdom Metazoa; phylum Arthropoda; class Insecta; order Trichoptera; family Philopotamidae; genus Philopotamus; species Philopotamus ludificatus. The sequence goes on from JAGXCT010036784.1 coordinate 10,568, forward strand.
AACGCGGTTCGCATGTGTTCCATTTGCTGATGGAACCAGTGGAGCCAGTGGCGCACGATTTTTCTCGTTTGAACGATCATACCCATCAATCACTCCACAGATCAGCATCACGCAAAAATCCGTAAAGATCCTGACACCTTTTCAATGGGTTGTTCCATTGCGATTTTAAGCATTATCAGAATATTACATATATAAAAAATCTCCAGCTGGATTTTCTGCATTCCATGTACAACATAAACTAAACCTGTCATAATACAAGATGTCAAAATCTCATAACATAATTTTGATCTATAATAAACCCTCTGGTTTATTTAGGTTAAACATTGTGGACGTATGCATACGCAAAGAGATGATATGGGTAAGACCTCATCGTCTTCAGTGGTGTCATAACAAACTCCATTTGTTGAAGGTAAGCTGACAGTATACATTAAAAAATAATGGTTTAATTACATAATAGTTGTAGCTTGCGATAATGACTTCGTCCCTAATTCTAAGGGCCTGAGACTAGGCCGTTTTTTTTTTATTTATGCTAATTTATTATAATTATATTAATAATGGAACATTGTGATATATTTGTAAGCAGTTAGGATAGTATTTAGATAAGTAAGAAAATTAAATTTTGAAAGAAAATTTAAATATGGTATGGCAGGTTTTGTATATTTAATTAAGTGTAGAATTTTCATATTTGTTATATGTACGATATTTTAAAATAATTTTTAATATAAAAAAGTTGTCCTTTCCGCGTTAATTTATTTTTTAGCACCTGAAAATTGTGTATTTTTTAAGAATACATCTCTCTTCTACAAGCTATACAATCTAAATAAATAAAGCAATTAAGATAAAACCTTAAATCAAACTATCCTAAATTAGGCAGCAATCAAAAAATATTTTTATTGGTTTTTTTAAATCAGTGTTCTTCAACTTATAATAAAAACCAACGTATATAATATTTTAATTATTTAATCTTAAAAAAAATCTGTTTGTAGTAAGTATCTGCTACTGCTTTTTTGAAAAAAATAATAATAAGTGACCTAGCTCTCATTTACACCAACTCTTTTAATAAAAATTCTACATGTTACAATTTTTTGTATTTATCTAAAAAAGTCTAAAGAATAAATATTATAAATAATCATTGTCCTGTGCAATTGTAAAAAAAAAAATTTCTGTTGCCACAGGCGCGATATTTTTTCTCGCTCGCATCTGGTACGATATGCCAGTTACGAGTGAAACGTGACACGGGCAGCGAGAGCTCAGTCTGCATGAAGAAACATATCATGAATAACTATTTTTATGCTTAGAATAATACATTTTAAAAATAAGTCAAGATATAGAAATTAATAAATATTTTGATCTGAAATGCTTGGGGTCTCTAAGAGACCCTCTTAGGACGACGCGGTAGTTATCGAGACGTGACGGATGGGTTAATAGACTTTATATAAAAATAAGAAGTCGAACATATAATTTTATTGATTTATTAGATAGTTATTATTCATATAGAAATATTCAAAATTAAGATAATAATTGGATTTTATGGCCGGACATAAAAGTGATATTAGAAGATAACTCTGAACTAAACTAAAAAAAAGAGAATCATGTGAACATGGTTAAGGATCCACTGAGAAGAAATTAAAAAAAGTCAAAGAAGTATGAAAGGTACTTTCGTGAATTGCAACAAAATTATTATTTAGGAATTGAGTATGATGTTGGACATTGGACAAGCTTAAGTTTTTTAATCCCCATGTGATTATTTATCTTTAAATAAGATAACGTACAGTACACATACAAAGAAAATCTACTTTCACAAATAACATCTTAACCCTTTAATCGTCAAGCCAATTATATGGATTTTTACCGTACGCCGTATAAACTTTAAATAAAATGAAACGGCTAAACATATCGACATTCTAAAAATCACATTGCCTTCAAAAGATGCCTCTGTATTAATTTTCATTCAAAAATATTATATTTATTCATAAATAAATTCGTCATAGCGTTTGCCGTGGCGCTGTTGGTTAGCCGGTTTCGCGTGCCTGCACGCCGTGGCGTCTAAATGGTTAAAGGTAATAACAAAACTCAAATAAGTTAACGTTGAGGCAACCTTTAAAATGCGCTAAAGGTTATCTAACGATTCAAATATTTAATGACTAATCCTACATGGCCATGTGAAGATCATTGAGATACTTAACTCAGTATATTAACGTGAAAAAATTAAAATTATAAACTTTTAAAAGAGTTTATATTACAGCTCAAGGTTTCTGAAAATATTTTCATATTCTAAGCTTTTATGTCATAAAATAAGCATATGCAGCGAGTTATATCATGCGATTTTTATCGAAAACGATCACACCTCATGAATAATTATGATGGTTTAGGATTAGAAAACTTAAAATAAATATTTTCATCCTAAATTATATTGATACTAACGTGCCACCGCTGATAAAATGAACTTGCCACGATACACTTCGAAAGATTGGAACCGAACCGAACTCTACTGCCGCTCTACAGTCGCGGGCCAGTAATTGATCTGAGGGATGAAACTATTTAATTATTATTGCGGCGCCATGGAACAAGGGGTTTAACCCCTTAAGCCATAGAATTTGCGTATCATCCTAAAACCCATACGCTAGACGTAGAATAATTTCGACTACAAACGGCTGCCGGAGCCCGGAGTTTCCGCCAAAGACACCGTGACTTAGAAAATTATCAATTACCTAGTTTGAAATACCTCGGTTTCCTCAGGCACCGTCTTGGGAAATTAATATTTATTAATATTGTGCACCGCGCAGTTGCCATTATCATTCGAACACTCTCAACGCCAGAAAATGCAATTTTAGATAACGAACGCGCGACTGGAAAAGCTATTCAGAAATAATACAACGTTCAGCGAAACTCACTGTGAGTGTATTTTAAATTACAATGTTATGCTACTACATCAAGCATGACAATGAGCGGATGTCGAATCTGCAAGTTTGGGTCAGGGATATTTACGCTCGGCATATTACATATGTCAGCAAGGGTTCCGCAAGGGTTAAGGTCAATGAATTCCGAAAGTTAGTTAAACGCCTCCGGGGCGTGTGTACGCTAGTAACATACATATCCCTAGCACGGGACATGTCAGACATATATATTGTATAAAATTTGTTTCTATTCGTATGATGCAGATTACACCTACATAAATGCATTATCCGAAATATAGGTGGGGGGGGGGTGAGGGTGGTGGCGGTCTAAGTAAGTGCATGGATAGTTCCGTCTCCTGAATACCTGATGGCATCTCCTACATCGCTAAATAGCAATTACGAATGCAGCTCGTCGACGAACACAACCTGAATCGTAATTTAATTCTGTGTATTTAAGGAATCTCAGGAACATTAAATCTAATACCCGCCACCGTTTGCCACATAATAAACACGCAGATCTCCTCATTATTAAACGGGTATTAAAATTCTTGTACTCCCCCGAACAATTCCCATTTCAATTGTTCGACGGGTTTATGACTACGTTCAATCTAAGACCCGCTTAATAAATTTCGTTATGCAAATCACTGGTATATCTGACAAATGTTATATATTCTAATAATAATAATTTACACACTGCTTATTCGCATGCTAATTTTAAGTATAATTTAAAATAATATATACTAAAACTTAATAACTCGACTCTAATTTAAACTAAATTATAATAAATGGATAATTTAAACAAAATATATAATAAAAAATGATTTATATCCAGTAGCGACTCTTTATTACTCAAGATTAAAAATTAAAAAAGTATATATTTCAAATCGACTGCTTCGATTCGCAGCGCAACACAGTGCTTATCGAGAAGACAATCCCCCCACCCCGCAGCCGGCTCGTATCCATACAATACACGATGCTGGTAGCGCTGAGGAGCAGACAGCGCTCTTGCACTACACCGCGCGACGTAATACTAAATATAAATTGTATTAATATGTAATAATATATATGTCTAATTTGCTTAGGGATGCTGTGGCTTTGCAGTGTATATGGGGGAGCCTCCCCTGGATATATCTCATTTAAATAACATAAACATATTTATAAGTAAAACACTACCGATATGTATTTCAGTATTTTTTTGGTAAATTTTCATTTAGAAGATATATCGATAAAAAATAATTTTAATGAAAATATTTTAAGGATTATGATAATAAAATAAAATCTATTTTATATAGCACTTTAATCACAAGAAATCATATATTAGATGGACCCAAATGTGATGTCGCATTTTCGGAAAGCATAGTTTCAGATTAGTTTCCTTCAGTCCTTTGACTGAGAAAGTCGTGTTTGAATATTTTGTGTGTCGATAGTCTCCAATGTTCGTTTTGCGTAGAAATTGTTTAGTCCTTTTAATTTTGACCTAGACGTGTCCTTCGGAAGAACATTTGCGTAGCTGTAAGCTGTTTCGGTCTCACGCCAAAAAAACGCAACGGAGGCAAAAAAAAATATTTGCGATGTTTATGGAGGCGCATTAAATATCAGGAAATGTCAAAGATGGTTCAAAAAAATAAATCAGGCAATATTGATTTGAAAAATGAGCCAAAGTGGACGATTCCGTGAAGTGGATGAAGCAGCCCTGAAAGAAGAGGTTGAACAAAATCCGAATCTTTAGTATCGAAGAATTATCGAGCCAAGCCGGTACTTCATGGTCGTCAACTCATAGATGCCTGAAGAAATGGAGAAGATTCAAGAAGAAGGCCTTTGGGTTACTGAAGGAGAAAGAAGATTCGCAACATTAGATTAGGCTTAACAGATTTATTGCATCCAGCTCATTCTCAAGACCTGGCTCCATCCAAATATGAACTTTTCGCAGATTGGAGCATTATTTACAAGATTTTTTTTTTAAATCAGAAGATGAAATAAAATTGGCCCTTTCAGACTATTTTGATTTACCAAATAGATGGCAAAAGGTCATAGAAAATATTAGTAATTATTTTGTATAATTAAGTTTTATAAATGATTAGAAATATGAATCTTAGTTTCATTAAAAAAATACGACATTATATTTAAGTCCTTCGAATAATACAAATTAAAAATTGATAAAAGCTGGTAGATATACGAAATGTTTTATCATTTATTAAAAAAATCCTGAGCTTTTATTATCAGATCTACCATATCTAATTTTCTACGAATTCATCTTGAATAGATTTGTTAATCTTTAGAAGTTAAAAATATGTATTTGACAAGCTAAATCAATCTATTTTACACCCATATACGTTATGTCAATTAGATTTAACGCACATATATACATATTCGGCCAAGTGGCTGAGCGGAGTAGCTCTGGTTACCGGGGAGTTTCCGAGAGTACCTGTCCTCACATTTAGCGGAAGAAAAGCAGACGCGAACGAGCTCGATGGTAGTAAGAGGGCGCCCATATGGGCAATTTATGTCAATTATATATAATTCTTTTCGGAAAATATTTATATTTAGTATTATGATCCTTGCAATAATAATATATGCTGAATATATCTTTAAAGGATGGAATATTTTGTGTTATTTATTGATAGATTATTTTACCGTGTTTACATAAAAGCTTAGAAGGCAGCAAATTAAGCTTTTAACCTTGATATAAATATTTGAAAGATATAATAGAACCAAATCAATTATATTAATTTTAAAATAAATAATAATAAAAAAGGCAAATCACCAAAAAAGTTGTTATGGAATTAAACTGAACTGTAAAATCAATTATATTCTCAACTATTTTAAGTAAATATATAAGAAAAACTATCATCCCCTGTGTGCGACAGAATACAGAGAGAAACACTTAAGAAAAAAAATCTGGAGCTCTAATAGTCAGTTCTAGCTCACCCTACTTACACTCCGAACTTGTTTTTAACAGATTTTCATATTTTAGGACTTTATTTAATGCTTTGTAGGATAAAACATTTTATTCTGATGCGATGATAATTTTTCTTAATAAAATTTATTACATATATTTTTAAGGGGTATAAAAAATAGAAAGACAGCTTAATAAAATCTATAGTTGTTTTATTAATTTAAATGAAATATTGATTACATATTACGTATTCAGTTATTTGATTGAATATTTTTATGAATTTTTCATGGCTTCATCACATTTTATGATGAAAAAAAATAAAAATTATGATTAATTTATGCAGAAGACCTCAGCTGTGTCGTACGAATCAAAACTATAATTTATTCGCAAACAACAAAAGTATGACAGACATAAAAAATAACACTCTCCCCTGCGGTCGCTTCCTCACGACTATTTTATTTGTTTTGCAGAATAAATGTATACATCTCTGGATACATGCATACATACGAGTGCCGTATGATAGAAATACTTTATGGTGTATTCCTTTTTGTTTTATAGTTTTTTTTTTGCTTTCTTTTACGGCCTCCATACTAACGGAGGAAATGTCTTCCCAGAGGAAATTGAAAGATTTTTGGAAACTCGAACGTCAAATTTGTGCGAGATTTTTGGGCGTCGTGTTATTTTCTCCACGTCCTGATTATATTTTTCTTTTTCCGACGCCATTTTATTCGTTCGGATTATCACATATTTTATGTAGTATTATTTTTTTTCTACGTATATCTATGAGAAATGTTTTATTTTTCATGCGGGACGCTGCGTGGAGAAGAAAAATAACGGAAAATCAGTGATTGAAACGAATGTTGTAGCAATTTTGTTGATAGTCACGTTCTATGGTCTTTAACGATGTATTGATCCAGCAATTATATATTTTTATACGGAAAATGTATTTTTTTTTCAGTATCTTCATTGATTGCTCATTACATTAATAAAAAAATATATTTTCTAAATTTATTGATGAATGTCTCCACGTATTCTGCCAGCGATTTTACACACGTGAGATTATATTTACTTGAGGGCAACAAAATGTATCTGACGAAGGTCTTGTCTCACGTGGCTGTTTTTCTTGTTTGGCAGCCATGAAATTAAAAGCAAACAGTATTTTGAAATACTTTTCTGCTAACACACGTACATGATGTATGGAGATTGGCGATGGGGAAGGAACATTATTTAATTTCGTAAAAAAAATATATGTTTATACAAACGCGGTGAAAAATTTACGACCCGAGAGGATTAGCGAATTAAAATTGCATCAAGGAACTTGCGTGCGTAATGTATCCATTAAGTTGATTAGGTTTACTGAAAAAAATCATCAAATTACTCAGGCATAGTACGATATATTCTCGAGAAAAATTCGAAAAAACAACTCATGAATACCGGATTTAACATAAAATATACAATTTAGTCGTTTTACGTTTTTAAAAACGGACATCCACAATTGAAAACGTTTTTTTTTTCACTCTCCGCAGTGCAATTAAAAATCCATTAAAATTAACGATGTCATTTACAGTTTGTACAGAGGAGACGCAACTGCAAAATTTCAGGATTAAAGTGCTCGAATGAAATTTATCACTCGTAAATAATTTGAAAGATTTGCATTTTGCATATATTTTCATTTTTTTACATTACATATTTCGACATGAATGGTGCTTAGTGAATAAATCTCTATAGCTGGTTTATAATTATTTTTTTATTGAATTATTTTAGAAAATCGTTGGTTTTAAAATATCTTGTGTTCTAAAATGCAAGGCTAGCTTCTATTTATGTAAGAAAATTAAGAATTATTTAATCAGAGGTAAGGATTGTTATTTACTATTGAACGAGAATCAGTTTTTAAACGAATATCCCCTTTATCATAGGTTGTGATCTATTTTTTTAAATATCTGCTGATAAGGAGATATATATAATTTTTGTGATTATTTTAGTCAAAGAATATACATTAATAAAAAAATATAAATCAATAATCAATTATGAATCTTAAAATTAAATTTAGAACATTTTTTATTGACTGCATATTTAATTGAGTTATTTTAATGATTTTAAATAGTATTTCTACCATTTTTTTGCATTAGACACCTTTGACATAAAATATTTATACTATATATAGTAAGGTTTCATTTTCATCAAATAAAACTGTTTCATTATTATGCAATTTACTCGAAATCCAATAAAAACCCAAGAGTTAAGAAGGAATTTTAAAATCTAGTTAATCTTTGTTTTAAGGATTTCATACTAAACCTTGAATCCCTAGAGAACTTTTTATAAATTTGGTTAACCCCATATGTTTGACAAATCCCAAAACGTTGCTGTAATTTAAACAATTTAAAACAAAGGCTAATTTTTGGATAATATTCTAACCCATTTCACGAACTGACTTCCAGTAGAAGTAATTTTCCTACCACCCAGCACTACGTCATTAATTCAGCCGATGGACCAGGATATCAAATTTTTAGGTATCTTGGCTGCACGTATCAACAACTTATTGATAAAATAAATTGCGAAAATGAAGAAAAAAATAACAAGATG
>JAGXCT010036784.1:19938-58066 GCA_022495035.1 Philopotamus ludificatus
CAACGATCAGCAGTTGATTTTTCCTCGTTTGAAATTATATTATATCATCGTAAATATTTTTATTTCCATGATTGATACGAATCTCTGGGTTTGAAAATAACGTTCCATCTCGCGTCATAAATTGCATCAGCGTTATTGGCCATTAATCCCGTAAAAAACGTCAAGTCGCGGATCGTTGAAGTCGTTTTTTGACAATTTTCACCACGCTCGTCTTGCGAGCACAAAAAGGGGACAGACCGGAAGTCGGTCTGACTGCATGCGCCCCTGGTCGGGGGGCGGAGCCCAGGGGGTCCGGGGCCCCCTCGGGAATCCTACGGGGGCTTCCATTGTGCTCTGCGGGCGAGAAAGTGGCGTGGAGTAGTAGTGTTTCAATAAAATAAGGATTTGTTAGAATCTTCCGCGTTCCACAAAGCCGAATTCCTAGCAAATTCCTTCAGCGCTTTTCACAAATCGCGCACAGAATTTGTTTTCAGGCTGGCGACACCCATTGTGTATGGCGCGAGATACGTCTTTATTAAATTGGACACGGCAATATTGAAAAGAAAGCATCGATCGACGGATCGGCGGAATCTACTGATGTAAATATCGAGGGAGATTCAATCAGTATAGAGTAAAGATACGTCGTGTGTAATTATTTTTAGGGATGCGGCGCATGCGCCGCTTTCAGCATCCCGCTGTCTCTCCACATCATTATCGCGTATTATTTCAGAAAGAGCAAAAACCCATAGAGCCCCGGGCCCGCAAATTATGCGGTACATTCTTTCCGTTGAATGGTACAAAATTCGGGTTTAAATATTTAAATACTGTTTGGTTTCCGACGTAGCCCCCGTGAATATATTTATTTACTTTCTGAAACGCTACTGGGTATCGGGGAGATAAAGCGAAATTGTAGACCCATTCCGTTTATTGCGATCATCTTTTTTACCTTCCCTCCCCACGACCCATCCCTCCGTCGGCCTAGGTACTAGGGCTCGCTAACCGGTCGACCATTACTTTTTTGCTGCTTTTCTTCAGACGAAAAATACAATCGCCGTCTTGTTTGTATCCGAGATTTTGCAAACCTTACGAAACTAGCTTTATGATCCGGACCAATCTATTTTAAGGGCACGACTGGAGATTGAAAAAAATACATCAAACGGAACCCATCTCACTCGCCGGATGGAATCAAAATTTAAATCAAACGCAATTTAAATTCAAAATAAATGTTTAGTGACGAAGTACATTCGGTGGCATTAGACTCCGTAAGCACCCTAAGCGGGGCTCAGCATTTTCGGAATTGCACTGATCCCATTGTCGCAGGGTGAGACGAAGGGACATTTCAGCTCAACACAAACCTTGTCAGATTTCGGCATATAAAGGACGAAGCCCTTCCTGTCCCCATTCCCTCCACCCGAAGAAATACCAGCACTCACTACCCAAAGATCTAATCTGGCAAGAGGGCAGACCTATCTGGGCGACAGCTGTCGAACGAAATGACGACGAACCATTTTTCAGAAGTGTGCGAAAAACGCCGTTCACGACGCCATATTTTTTTGCGAGCCCCGTGTTGATATTCACCCCCTGCCAAATCGGTCAAGTGCACGAACATACCTCCGTGCAGTTTTACAACAATACATAGGCATTAAGAGGTTTTAACCCTTTGAGACATTCTCGCAGGCATTGTCTTCTTATTGTTAACCGTTCGCCAAGGGAATGGGGAATGAGCGGGAGAGTATGAAGGGTCGCCATGCATAAAACAATAGGTCCACGGAATAGTTTTAAAGCCGGTGCCATTTTATAGTCATTAAGGGAAATGCTTTAATGGTTATATTACATATTAATATATTTCCAAAAGTTCAAATGCGTGTCGATGCCGTTACGAGGTCCATTACAAAAAAGAAAAGATAACAGCTTGCGCAAATAAAAAATAATAACCAGTTACTTTTTAATGCGATTTACTAATTAGAGTTAGACTATTATTTATTCAAAATTAAAGCAATTTTAGTATTAAATAAAAAAAAACACTATTAATTAAAATATTTTGATATATTCCACAAATAATTAAGTCTTGAAGTCCTACTCAATCAGATGCTAGATGACTTATAATTTAATGGAATTAATTTGACCGTTAAACGATGACAGCAGCCTAAATAAGCCTAAAAAATTGTAAATGTCAATGATTTTATCCCACGTATTCTGAACCCTCTTATTTAACCTCTTCCAAGCTGTACTTATTTTTTTTATTCTTATAGTCAATGAATTCTATGCACAATGATTTTTAAATGCCCTGTTAATTATTATATCTAGAGAATTGATTATTCGATATATTCTCTATCAGAATTGAAATTATGGGAATACTAAATAAAATCATATTTTATTATAAAAATCAGCTATTATAGAAGATTATAAAACGATTCTAGGGTAATTATAGTCGGATTGGATTAAATATCCAAGAAAGTAAACTTAGACATACATTTTTAGATCGTGCGAGGTTTGTAAATCGACATAAAAAGCGAAAATTAATTAAAATATAAAAGTAAACCCCATTATTTTATTTTTCTCAAATAACTCTTTTAATATAAATACTACATGTCACAAACTTTTTGGATTTATTTGAAGAAGTCTAAAGAATACATATTATAAATAGTTATTGACCTATATTGTCCGCAATGGCAAAAAATAAATGGGCGCGATGTTTTTTCACGCTCGCATCCGGTACGATGTGCCAAGTGCGAGTGAAAAGTGAGATTAACACGTGCGGCGAGTGCTTAGTTTGCGTTGAGATATCGCCGAGTATCATATTTATTAGTAAAAAAATCCAAAATATCGACCAAACTATGAAGCATATCATGAAATTTTTTTATTCCTAGAATAATTCAAGATATAGATAAAGAATTAATCAATATCTTGACCTTAAATGCTTGGGGTCTCTGATAGACCCCCTTCAGACGACTTCGGACGGTTGTTTTCGAGCTACCGTGACGAATCTTAGTAATTTAGAACCATACTTTTTAAATGTTTTATTAATTTCTAAAACAAATTTAATAAATTTACTTACGAGTAAAATATTTAGGCATAGGATGTACTCCGATTACACTAGAGTAAGAATAGGTATAAATATCTAACTACAGAAAACATAATGTATACATAACATATTCAAATAATGATGTTTAGGATAAAATTCTTTTCATATTTATTAAAAATAAATATATAAGCCGGTATTTCAAAATGTGGTAAAAGTATATTTTCAAAAAATAAATATGTTAATATTTATTTTGGTTAGATATAGACACAGTGGGTATAATATTTAGGGTTGCTGCCGAAGAATAACAAATAAAAACAGTATATTTCGCTTATATTTTGTTTAAAATATAAAAAAATAAGGCGAGGTAAAAATACTAATTAATAGTACTAACAATAATAATGAATTATATTATAATATAAACATATATTTTCCCCTAATTGCTTAGGGGTGCTGCAGCTCCGCAGTTTCCAATAGTGGCTTAAGCAACAACAACTCAAACACAAAAATATCTGAATAACTGATTTAAAATAAAACAATACACAATATATATACTTTAGATAAAGTAAATTTAATCTAATCTCAGCTATATATAGTGCATCCATTAGATGCAGTTATCACCACATTCCGGTGCCAGTTATCTCTTCCCGAAAGATGGATATATGACAGATGCAGTAGTTACAAAAAGTGCATGCCGAAATTAATCAAGTTGTCCCTAGACGGTGCGCACACTAGAGTTGACACGCGTTTCCCCTAGGAAATAACTCATTAGGGGGAGCATTATCTACCCTCTTATATTCTCATTACTCAGTCCACCGTCTCTGATGAACAAAACTCCTTATTTTCAACCCGTTTTTGCATCAATCAGCCAACGTTTGGACCCTTCGTGACTATACCCTCCGCGAAATATTTGCATTATCCATTTTAAAATTCATCAAGAGGTTAATGGAATATGAAATTATTTTTTCTTGCATTCAAAGCACTTAAGGGGTTGGAATCTGACGCGCGTTAACAAGTACATTTTTTAGCATGCCAAATTATACATTCAAATCCGTAGATTCCTTGCAAAATGTTCCGGAATCACACTTTTCAGAGCTGCGCACAATATTTTTTTTCAGCGCGTCGAAAATAATAGCATTTGTCAAACTCTGCGAAATAGTTATTTACTGAAATATTAATTCAGCTTCCGTGACAAACGTCATAGTGATTGATTACGATCCGGTCGAAATTTGACAGAGGTTAAACGAAGAATGATATTTGTCGGCAATAATGCCGCTCTGAGAATGAAAATTGAACAAAAGTACATTGGCATTAGGTCAATAAGCACTTCACTCCCTTTATAACCTACTAAACTGTATTGCCGACACCACTCTGCTTTACCGGCCAATAGAAAAGTTTTGCCAAATCGTAAAAGTACACTAAAACACACATCGCGAAACGCTAAAACACACAAAAGTTGATGGCCGAGAGCCGAAGCGCTTTCGGCAAACTCATGAAAAATGGCAACGCATTAATTTCCCCTGCAAGATCCCGCGTCCCACATGTTGGAAAAGCGGCAGAGGAAGCAAGGCGGCGGTGGGATAGGGGGGGAGAGGGGGTGAAATTTATAGGCACCTCCTACAATGGTAAACCTACAATGGTAAACACATTTTTTATCGGCGGGAATGAGGCTTTTATTTAACACTAAAAGCACCGATTGCGAGCCCATGCGAAACTGTGTCGCCGAGATATAATAAACTGGGACGACACATATTTTATGTCCGCACACACACACACAAGTATATGTATCATAGGAAAAGGGCTAAATAATATTTCGGAACGAGTGCTCGAATCGCAGCTGCGTGATTTATGGCACACTTTTTACTATTCGAAGCGTTTCATAGAACTTTTCATGGCGGAGATTATCGATTCATTGTCATGTGTTTCGGTAATTTTGTTTCGGCTTATACTTTAATTAACATCGTCGAAAGTTACCCCTTTTCACAAATCCTACTGACAGGAAGCTGACTTAGATACTGGGGGAGTATTCGCTCGGTATAAATAAATTTTCATGGGATAAAGGCTGCGGCTAGAAAATTATAATTAATTGATTTTTTACCACCCCTATTTTTATTACTAAATAATTTAGAAAGCCTCTTAATGATCTGAAGTCAATGTCAAATAAAATGATTGTTATAATGGACACTGGTTGTAGATATAGGATTTTTATCTAAAATTATTTCAAATGAAGTTAGCAACTGTATTAAATCATTTTTTAGAAGTATTAAGAACAAATTATAAGGAAAATAAATCATTAAAAGAATGTAAGTATTAAAAGTCACTATTCTTCCTAAATATAATGTTATTTATTAGGTAAAGCGAAAAGAAATGTCATTGTGTTGTAATGTTACTTTAAAATCAGTTTATACTTCTACGATTAGTACGTCTTTCAAGATCTATTACTCAGCTTTCTGATTTTACTTGAATGAAATTTTCCAGATCACCTGAAATATGTATAGAGATATCTAGAAATCCTTGACGAGCTATACATGGTATTAAAGTTAAAAAAGTAGTTAATTGAGTGAAAGGTTTTTTAAAATTGATCGTAGTGTTATTTTTGAAATTGTTATCATTGAAACTCATAATTAGAGTTCATAGATAAACTAAACGTAAAATAAACTAAACTTGTCAAAATATCTATCTATCGTCAATAGTAAAGGATTATTTAAAAGGTACTGAAAAAATAGACAAAGAATTTGGTTCTTTAAACAACATATAACCATCGTTTTATCTTCACTGTCGATATATGAAAACGATCCTTTGCTTAACTGTGCCGATGCTGTGTATTGGAGAGTTCAACTATTTGATTTTTCTCGAGTAACTCTTTTCATATAAATCCTACATATCCTAAACTTTTTGTAATTGTCTAAAAAGTCTAAAAAATAAATATTATAAAAAATCATTGTTAGAATAATTATTTAATGAATGAAGTTGGGAAAAAAACCAACAAAATTCGCTTCAGTTGCCACGGGCGCAATATTTTCTCTCTCTCGCATCCGGTACGATGTGCCAAGTGCGAGTGAAACGTACAAGAAACACGTGCGGCGAGAGATCGCCGAGTTCGCTTCTTATTTACGCGTCGTATTGATTAGTTAATGAAATGCTTGGGGTCTTTGAGAGACCCCCTTCGGATTACGCGAATATTTTCGATGGGTTAATAAGATTGTTACTGGAGATAAAAAATAGATTCTTTATAACAAACTTGAGGAGAAAAAAACGATAAGTTTAATCGAATCAGGTACCTGTGACTTACCTCCGGGCCATCGTTGACTAAAAAAGGTTCCTTATTTATATTTCGTGCAATGTTTTGGGAATAATTTACTACGAATTACATCTAAATTACTGTCTCAGGGCTGTATTGTGCTAAATTAGTAAGATTTAAAGAGGTACTGTTTAAAAATTGATCAGATTTAGAAAATAATCAAAGATTCTCTAAAATAACAACTTATTTTGTGTAGGAATAGATAACAACAAAAAATAATAAACGGAATAATATTGTAATACTTTTGTTCAAATAAACTGTTTGGCACAATAAAAAAAAGTCACTTCTTCCCGCTCTACTTAATAATAGTAACAAGAACAATTTGCTTAAGTAATTTAATATTTCACCAGCATAAAAGAATGTCAAGATAACATTTTTTTTTAATATTTCCTAAGAACTATTACGTATACATAACATTATTTAAGCCAAACTTTATGCACATATTTTTTTTTTCAGACAATGCATTTCGTAAATAGGTTAATTGCCAATGTCGCTCTCAAATGCCAAGTCGCTTTAGTAAAAATAGATTATATCCACCTCCTCCCCCGCCGAAACATAGTGGCCGTCGGTCTCTTTGTGACTTTAATGGTTGCGGTCCCCTGGAATACATACGGAAATAAGTGTGGCGACGTGTAGCGGCTCATTAATGAATGGCCCGAGAGCCCCACACACGTTCGTATTAATTACTCATCGCAACAATTAAATTAATGGCTTCAGTCCCCGCAGACGATACATCATCTTAATGGCCGTTTTTTGTACCGGAAATAAATAAATAAATAAAAAAAATATCTAAAAAAATTGTTCCGGGAGTGTGAACGTGTTGTGATTGAGAATGAAGATATATGGGCATATTTCAACGTTAGAAAAATGAGCTTGTAAACCTCAGGATTTTCCTTCTTAATAAATCGTCAAATATTTTTTTCTTATACATAGAAAAAAACGCGGTACGTATATTATAACAGGGGAGATATTTAGTAGAAAAAAATGGTTTAAATTTAAATTTATGTCTAATATTAAAATTATTATACACGTATACGAATCGGTAGGGATATTCTTGAGTAGATAGTGATTCAAGCCACCGAAATGCAATCCTACAACGTTACTTCCGAGTGAAGTTAGCTCAGCACCCTTTCCAAAAACGCCACATAAATTTTCCAACAAAAATTCAATATCAATAAATCAAGTGGCTGTCGACGGTGAAATCATTTATCCTCCATTAGGGTCCGATCGAACTGCAGCCGAATGCAATAAACGATTGCATCCGAAGATTTGACTCCGACGCCATGGGGATCAATCAAGGCAGGAGTACCATTCGGAGAGACCTCAGCGGGGTTCTATTAGCAATCACAACACAGTGAAACGCAGAAGCAGTGCGCAGATAAATCACCGGACCCCCCTGCTTCGATCGCTGGATGGGGAGGGAGGCGGGGGAAGCGTCTGTGGTACTTCTGACCCCAGACCGAGGGAATCTCCCCCCGTAGGCGTTGCACTGGAAGACGCATAAATAATCCGGGACGCCGGTCTGAGGTAGGCGTCGTCTTTGGAACACGTTCAACTGTTCACAATTATGCGTAAATGTACGTCTGGGAGAGCTTAATTTTAAAAACGTGGTTTGAAACTCAGTGATTTATCTCAGTTTTCGATTGCCGCGGTAAAAGACGCGGTTAACACGGCTCGACATGTTTATACCGACACTAATTTTGTTATTGACTTAACAATTATTATAGCGCGATGGGGTATTTCATATTTTTAAAAATCAGCGTGCGGACCGAGGGCACGATCCTCTCTTCAACTTTTTTCACAATTACCATTCTTCGCTTGATGGGTTTATCCCGAAAATGTATATCCGCTTCGATTGGGGGATTACGAGAATATTGAAAAGGCAAACTCTTCCCAGATTCCCTATATTAATGCAAATAGGGTCGATCGCTTTATACATTTTACAAAAAAAAATATGGTAAAGATTTATTTTTTTCGGCCTGTTACATAACACCGCGTTAAACAACACACGCGAGAGGCTGACTGTCGTTTCAATTACAATGATTAAAATTATTTATTAATTAAATTAATGGAGGCGGGTGGGGCAATTGGCGAACGGGGACTACCGGTTCAATAGAGCGGTCTTTTCGCTCCTTATCAACTCGAAATCTTGTTTCATACTTGTCGCTTCGGAAATTGTCAAAGCTCGCGAAACATCAAAACTTAACCAATTACCGTGATGTTTCCACGAAGACCTTCGCTTGGAACGAGATAAAAGTCAGAAATCACCTCCCCCGCCTTTATTACCATTCCATCCCCGCTCCGGCGCCATTCTTTCTTCAGGTGATAATATCTGCTGTTGTTAATGAATTAATTTTTGCACGGTCGGATCGTTCACAGTCTATGTACTTTCATTATTATTATCTGGTAATTATAATGATGGCTTTCGGATGGTAGATTGGATGATAGATATCACTAATTAGATTGTTTTATTGGACACTAAATTGATTTCGAACATTGGTTAGAACTTTCTTCAAAGTCAATTATTACGTTCGGTATATTATAATGCCTGCTAATTTTATTAGTGACCAAATTAAATAAATAGTTAATAATAATTACTTTCTTTTAGAATTTTTAATCAATAATATCAATAATGTTTGATTTAAATAAATGTAAAAATAAATCTACTCGATTTTTCATAGATTTTTAAAAAGAATCAGATCCTTACTACTTTCTGGTCAAAAATAATTTGATCCTTAGTATTTCTTTATGATTTAAGGTATGTTGATTGAAATAGAATATTTATAAAAATATGCTTTCGAAAATTTATATAAGTATATATAGATATACAGTTCTTTGTTACAGGGGTAGTCCCCCTATAGTGATTTTTTTCTAGATAAAACGCTAAATGCTCAAGGTCAAATATATTTCGGAAATATGTATTACATTACCGCACAAAATACAATTAAAAAAACCTAACCTTAAATTTGGTATGCCCCTAGTTTTCTATAAAGCGATAGCTTGTTCCTATCTCGGCGCTATAGGAGGGGTGACTCTAAATAAATTAAAAAAAAACAGATGGGGTATCATCTTAGATTACTAATTTAAAATTAACATCAAATAATTTATTAATAATATTTAACAGATCTGTCGCGGCGGCTCGAATACAATTGCATCGTCCGAAGGGGGTCTATTTATAATGCAAAATAGACCCCAAGCACTTCAAAATAGATTATTGTAAGAATAAAATAGTTATTCATGATATGCATAGAAATAATCTGGTCGATATTTTCGATTTTTTAACCAATCAATATGATACGTAAATAACAAGCGAATTCGGCGATGTCCTGCCGCAGACTGAGCACTTACCGGCGACTGAGCTCTCGCCGCACGTGTCAATCACACGATTTAACTAGCAGCCAGCACATCGTACCGGATGCGAGCAAGAAAAAACATTGTGCTAGTGGCAACAGACGCAAATATTCTTGTTTTGATTTATTTTTTGCAATTGCGGACAATAAAGGTTAATAAAATCCCAAATATACCCCATCGCCACGTCTAGATTATAAAGATTTTTCCTATTTATTAATAATTACAAATTAAACAGTTGAGTTAGTATATTTATTTTCTGGAGTTTTCTACTCAGTACTCCAATGATACTTTTTTAACTTCTGAATCTCTGCTGCAGATAAAAAGTAGTTTTGTAAATAGTTTATTTTTTTATTCTGCACAACGATTTGTGATATTTTTTATTAGATAGGCTGTTATTATATATCAATTGTATTATTATTTTCGTAATTTACACAAAATAATGTGTTTAATAAAAAAAACTATACCTTTTGGTTGTAAAAGGAAAATTTCTAAAGATGATGAAATAAATAAATGATATTTATATAAGGCTTCTAAATATTTAAAAAAATGTCATAATTATACGTATAAAAATCTGTTAGTTTTTTGTTAGGAATCAGTTGGACTTGTATCTTTAAAAAATATAGTCTATTCTAATTCATTTCTATCTTAAATAAATTTAGAATATGGATAGTCACGAATTTTCATTCAGATGGTAGGCAAAGAGAACAATTTCGTGTTTATTTTGCCATATTTAAGGTAAATTATATTGAAACCATGTCGGTGTGTCCCCTAGTCATCCCGGGGCCGAGACACGTCCCGGGACCAATACACTTAATACCCGGGATCGACCCATTTGATTGTTCACCGACCGGACCAAAGTGTTTATCCATGCTTTGATCCACCGCACCAGACGACGTGAATGAAGTTTTCCTCGAGGCAATTTTCCGGCAAAGCCACCTCGCCCCGAGGACCTCAAGGGCGATCGCAAGACTTACGAGAGGGGAGGGTGAGGCCGTAGTGAGTGCTCGGAGAAAGGCTAAGCACCAATTCATGGCCGGGAGAAACGCAATCAAGCCGGCGAGAGAGTGAGTCTATTGCAATATTGCTCACGAATATTTTTTTATACCCACACAATGCCGGAAAACTGAAAACGTGACAGTGGACAAAAGTTAAAAAATTGCACAACAATAAAATGTAGTGACTGATTCGTCGGAAATTATTTAATCCGCGATACATCCGCGTTAGTTGTGGCGGTCGTCGATGGCAGTCGCGGTCGTTAAAAACTTTAGTGCCGAGGGCGTCGGGACGCCCTGGGACCCAGACAGAGGCGGTAATGTGAACAGTTAACGTGAATTACGTGGCGAGACCCAGGTATCTAAACGTACAAGATTACACGGTTGGTACTCGAGTACAGGGGCACAACACCCCGAGGAGGGGGTGGTGGGCGATCACGGAATTTAACTCGGTGTTTTGGGGGCGTTTTTCGTTTTAGAGGCTTCGGCCAGATGAGTCGAGGTGACGTGGGAGATGATGATTAAAAATGTTAATCTCTAGAAGACGATTTCTGTGTCGACATTATGGCACATCGTGCAGAAGTGTTTACAGATACCAATTCAGTAGCTAATAGTAATTCATTACGAGAGATTGTATCTGTAATTGGATGGTTATTCGCCAAGAAAACAATTGACTACAAAAATGGGTATGAAAATTTTTTTGCGATAAAATGGCATTCATGCCAGAGAATTTTAATTTACATTGTAAATTTTTATTGTGTAAATCTATTCTCATAATCTATAATTAAATTTTCGCTGGCGAAATTCGGCGATTTTGCAGAAAATCATAAAATAATGTCAATCAACATTTTAATTATTAAGTGGATTTCTAATGGATTCTAGAATAAAGCGTATTAATTATTTAACTGATCCATCACGGCGGCTAGAAATCAACCGTCACATCCGAATAAGGTACAATTTGTATGGAAAATAGACCCCAAGCATTTCAAATCAAGATTTTGATGAAATAAAAAAAAATGTATTATTCAAAGAATAAAAATAGGTATTCATGATATGCACGCAGTAGAATGACCACCGAATTGTCGCGGCTCGTGTCACTAGTACGTTTCAATCGCATTTCGCATATCGCACCGGATGCGAGCGAGAAAAATCACCGCATCCGTGGCAACACGAGCGAATATAGCTGTTTTATTTTTTTTATCGCAATTGCGGACAATAAAGGTCAATGATTATATATAATATTTATTCTTTAGACTCTTTTAGACAAATATAAAAAGTTTGTGATATGTAGAATTTATATTAAAAGAGTATTTGAGAAAAATAAAAAAACTTAGGGTCCCAAAATTGGCACGGCTGAGTGTTTAGTTATTAATAATATGTAAAAAGTTGCTATGCGTTTATTCTTTTTAAATAGCAGATTGATCTTTAATAATTTTTCGCCAAATTGGCTAGCTTTTAGCGTCAATTTGAAGAAATAATCTCTGGCCATTTCCTGCAGAATTATCGGGCCGCTATCTGCGATGGCAGATTGCCGAATGGATTTCCGGGATCCCGGCCGCAAAAACTCCTGTCACCGCACTAAACTTTGCCGAAGGGTGATTAAGAAACCGGGAAATTTTATAGCTCCCAGGCGGGAGAGAGAGGATCGGTGGCCAAGTTTTTGCCTAGGCTCACCACGTGCCCAGGGTTTCCAGCGAGGCTCTTCGAATGGGAGATGCACCGTCGAGGCTGGCTGGGGCAGAGGGGTCGGTCTCCCCGTCATGTGATTGCATCCATTACCTCCGTCTCAGGGGGTAAGTCTCCACCCCGTGGTTTGCCTGTCTTTATGCCTGGAGAGCACGTGACACGGGTGCTCACGTTGTAATGGACGACATCCGACATTTGTATGCAGCTATTCGATAGATGGGATGGGATATTGAGGATCAACGCTGAGTATGGAGATAAAGAGCATTTTTAATGGCTAAAGTTTTTTTTCTATGTACGTTTTCCCGATATAAAAGAAGTTAAACGAAATGCATATAAACACGAAATATAAATGAATATTATATACATATATAATTCGACTCGATAGGATCGGTTGGCGGTACCAATCTAAGAGGATCTCTGCCCCATGCAATTACCGAGTATTGATCTATCTGTACGGCGGTAGAGGGCAACGTCGTAATCGAGCATGTAATATCGGAGAGCCAGAATCCATCCGGAAAATGGCATCCCGCAAAATTATTCCGATCATCATGGCCGGTGTTTGAACAGGCACGGGGGTCCAGACTGCGATACTACTGAACCTCTGGGCAAACTGCGGCTGTGGTTCGGAGTTCTATGTAATGCAGACGGGCAGGTCTAACAAACGTAATTCAATTTTTAAACCTCTTACGTAAATCGAATATATTTCCGAGAATAACTATACGTAATAGAAACGTGTACGATGTATTTGATTAATATATGTATGTACGTATGATTCCATTATGTGCCGATACGTCATGCGGATCTCTGAACTTCACAATGCCCTAAGAAGTTTATGCCCCATTGTACTATTCACACGAATATCTAATGCATGAGAATGTAGCACAAACTGCAAAACACCATTAATCTAATTTAGTTATTTACAAATGAATATAGCGCATTTACGAAACGCTATTTATTTTTATAATATCTATATTTCATTGTTCACATTGAAGAAAATGTCCTATATTTTCTAATAGAGTATTTGAGGGACTAAAAGATTAATTTTCAAAATTATTGTTCTTGTTCTAATTTTATTTTATAATATCATTTATATTAATATTATTACAAACGAAGAATAATTTCAGAGGATATATATAGCTTTCTCTAGACATTCTTATTATTTATTATATCTATTTTAATTAATATTATTTTGATGTTTGTGTTTTTATGTGATTCAGATGGCACATTTTTGTGGGAATAAAAAGCCGAGCTGAAACTTCAGAACAAATTTCAATTTAAACCAAAAATTAATAGTTAGAAGTTAGTCCTAAATGGTTCTCTGATTTTAAGTTGTGAAACAATGAAACAATAAAAATAGTTTATATGAAAATATATTGATTTAATAATTTAAGGTAACTATCATTTGTTTCAATTATTAATAAATGTACTTTAGACTCCTGTATACTTAAATCGAGAAAATACATCGTATCAGAAATCATATGAGATTTTTTTAATAAGAATAAAGACATTACAAAACGATAGGGACCGAAAATTGGAACTAAACAAATATTTATTTCAAGTTAAACTACCTGGAACGAAAACCGAAACGAAAAAATAACGATTCAAAGCCCTACATAAAACTATTGATATACTGAAAGCGAGGAGATGTTTTACAAATAAGAAGACTAAATTATAAAATAACATAGATAATCCGAATTGATAGTCAAAAATTGCTAAAAACAGAATTTTTTGACAATATTTTCAATATAACTATTTTTTAGCGTACACGATCTCGTCACAAAATTTATCAACAATGAAAACCAAGACGTCAACAAATAACTAATGATTAACGTGATAGAAAAGAAAGTTTAGCAAAATCGTACGAGTATATATTAAAAAGACTTACTGCGATATATCAATGATTCCAAAACGTGCGAATTGAATACTGGACATACCTGAAAATAAAAAAAATATATATTTTAATTATTAATATGTATATTTTCAATGGCGGATCGTGGTTAAAATATTTGGAGGTGCTGCAGAATATTAAAAATTAAAAAAGTATGTATCGCTCATACTTTACGGTACTTGGCTCAATGAAGCTATGAGTCAGTATGACTGCATCGTGTCGCAGCGCGACACGGCGCTAAGCGGCGTGACCTCACTCCCCCCTCCTCATTATACCGGCCCGCATCCATCCAATACCAGACGCTGAGAGCGCTGATAAGCAGACAGCGCTCTTTCACTACATCGAGGGGATTAAAACTGCCCGTGTAGGCTCCGACCAGTTTAATAAATATAGATATTATAGATTTTATATATAAGAGTGTTGAAATTCCGCAGACTATGGACGAGCCGCCCCTGAATAAACAGTTTTTAATAAAGTGAACTAAATTTGATCATATATCGTATTACAAAATATGTAAATGCACTTTGTTGGACATGTTATTGCATTATTTGTAGATGCACATATGTGCCATATGTATGAAACATGGATTATAATAAATTCCGTTATCAAATAGCTGAAATCTGTGTTACATACCGCACCACCTAAAGCCACCGAGTCTAGTTTTCGCCCGCATAATAACCGGCCCGGGGCCATTCCCGCTGAAATAATCGCCAAGTTCGCGATTTAGTGCAAACTTAATGGATTTCACAGTGCGCCGGTGTATCCGAGGAAGAGACGGAGGAGGGAGGGTGGTAGAGGAGTGGTCGCATCCACCAGCTACTATCTGCTACTATCTGCAGACTGCCGTTATATTAGCTACTTAATATAAAGCGGATGTCTCACGCCACGTCGGAAACCATTACGGGCACTACGGTGGGAGGTTGGGAGGGATTCGGGGAGTTACGGGGAGTCGTCCAGGACTCGAATGTAGGACTCGGGACATATCTGAGATGAATGCAAATCGGCTTCTGTGACAAGCCACCATGTCGGAAATGCAAAATCAAAGAAATTCGAGACACGGAGAGCGATGGCGGTAAACTCTGGCGGCGATGTTGCAAACTAGCCGGGAGAGATGTAGAGATTAGGGATTCGTTAGGGAATGTTCCGAAACCGAGGCGGCCAGTCTGCTACAAAGTGTAGATTATGAGATGATAAGCTATTCAATGCGAATAATTTTGGAAGACCACATAGCTGTGCGATGTAAAATTTGTAGACATTTATTATGATTGTAGATTAGAAACTTCATATTAATATTAACATGATTTATTTGTATGCCATCTCTTATAGCTTAGCTTTTAAATAATAGATCATGCAGAATTTATTTACTATACATTTATTATTCGTTGAACCATAACGCTGGAGCTTTTGTGACTTCAGATTATGATAAGAGTAAAAAAAAGATGGAAATTCTTAGGATGCGCCATATACATTA
The DNA here is from genome assembly GCA_022495035.1 of Philopotamus ludificatus. Classification (NCBI taxonomy): domain Eukaryota; kingdom Metazoa; phylum Arthropoda; class Insecta; order Trichoptera; family Philopotamidae; genus Philopotamus; species Philopotamus ludificatus. Next base: position 35,629 of record JAGXCT010036784.1, read on the forward strand.
ATAAAGAACATCTCCATGTCGTCAAACAGCTCGCGGTATCTTTAAGGTATACCAACAACAGCCATTCCGCAAAGTGGACGATAATACTTCGGACCTGAGAGCCATCAAGATAGGATCTTAGCTTATATCCCCATGTCATTACACGTCGTAAAATTGACGACGCACTAGAGAGTGTAGATAACCTCAACATCCACTCCGCGTAACCCAAATACAATGCCGAGACTACTATATAATTAATATATATTTCGTTCGAACAAATTTCAGGCGAGCGTGAAATGATGTTCCCATTCAACGAGCGTAACCCGTGGCAAATATTAACCGAAGAGGGGAGGCTTTGCTCTAAACAATTCTACTTAATACACTACTAGAATGGAAAAATAAGAGGACTTATCCAAATCTGTACACCCCTGGTCCTCTCGTGGGATGCCCGTACCCTGCTCGGGAACTTTGCATGCGCAAATTGGTACGTCTCGGTCTATTTTATTCCGAGAGAGAAAAATGTGCGTGGAGAGACTGCGATGAAAATCTGCAGGGGACCCTGCGCTTGTTTGTCGAAAAGAAGAAAAAAAATGCGAAAGAATCTCCCCAAGAGGATGGGAAATAAGAAAAGGAGCGGAGAAGACAAGCGCGAGTGCAAATTATTTCTATTGCTAACATTTAAAGTGTTGTGCCTGAGAGTTTGAAGAGCTTTGCAAACGAGGCGTGAATGCTTGTTTTCGTGTAACCGGCGACAAAGCTTAAAAAAACTAGGCGTTGGTAATAATGGAAGACATTAATAGACTAACAAACTTAATTAAAAACGAAAAAAATGCTTTTAGTATTATTTTATATTGTAATTTAATTTTTAAATGCTGAGTACATTTTTATTTATCATATTTATTCATTTAATTACTATGGTTTCTAAATGTTAAAAATGCGAAAAAATATAAAAACAAAATATTCGCTGCTATTGCCATGCGAGCGATGTTTTTTCTAGTTCGCATTCAGTACGATGTGTCGAGTGCGAGTGAAACGTGCGACTGACACGTGTTGCGATAGCTCAGTTTGCGAAGAGACATCACTGAGAGTTGTCATTTACGAGTAGTATTGATTAGTTATAAAATTCGAAATATTGCCAAATTATGAAGCATATCATAAAAAACTATTTTTATTCTTAGAATAATTAAGATATAGATATATAATTTATCAATATATCTTGGCTTGAAATACTTCGGGTATTTAAGATTTGAACGACGCGTTTGTGTTCAATATATATATATTTTTTTTAATTTACAAAATAAATTAAAAAAACCTAACCCTAAATTTTGTTTGCTCCTAGTTTTCTATAGGGTGGGTTTCTGTAGCTAGTCCTTTTCTCTGCGCTATGGGAGGATTGACTGTGGTGTAAGTAAATCTAAAAAAAATAGCTGGGATACTATTTCTAATTTAAATTTAACATCAAATAATCTCTTTATTGCTAATAATTAAAAGTTCCAAAAACTATGCTATATGTAACATATATATTTATTAATAATTAAAGATACTGTAGATAAAAGGGGTAGGTTTTTTTCCAGTTTTTCTGGGAATCATCGAGGATTTTTATTTGACTGCTTTACAACTAAATGGATTAAATATAATATATTTAATATAAAAATAAAACATGGTCATTTAAATTATGTTTAATGTATTGATTTCGTTTAATTTATAAAATACGACTAAAAAAACATAGCATAAATTTTGAATGGCTGCCTAGTTTTCTATAAGGCGAGTTTCTATAGCTTGGTCTCTATTTCGGCGCTATAGGAGGGTTGACTGTATATGTATTGCTACTATTAATATTAATTTAATGTTCAAAATTAATTAAATACGCAATTTAACATTAATTATAATAAAGACGATATTTTTGTTTACAAAAAAACCGCGTAAATTGAAGCATGGAAGTCATATAATATTTAGTAATAAGTTCAGGAATATCTAATAAAAAAATATAACTAAGAAAAACGTGCTACATAGCATAATTATAATAATAAAAAAATAATAAACCTGCCTTTAATTTTTGTGCAATAATTGAAAAAAAATTAATCAGATTTTCTAGTTAAAAATATTGCATGAAATATTCCAAAAAATGAAAGCTATAAAAAACATTGTATGCTTCATCTTATTTTGAGAATACTCGCTCAAAACCTTTGTTAGAAAAGCTGTGACTGCTTTTTTTAATCTATTTTATGTCTAGATAATAATATTTTCTATTCGCAAATATATTTTCATAAATATACCAATACACACATTTGATAAAATTGATCATAATGTTCACTAATAAAATCTTTCCACTATGATTACATTGTTATAAAAAATACATTTAAATTGATTTTCATTACATTAAAAATAATTTAATCATATTTATAATACTACATGTAGGCGAATAATTGAAAATTTATTATATCATACGTGACTTTTATATCGAATCGGCATATTTTCGGCAAATTAGCAATTACGCGATTGTATATTGCGGATATGAAACCTATTTCGGTGGCTAATGTACATAAATTTGGCAAATTTGTACTCAGTTAACGCTCCGCTGATTGAGCCTAGCATATGCGCGCTCGCCATCTTTCCGAACGACAGTATTGATTACAGACAAGTGATAGTATCGGAATCCGCCTCGAAGGGTTAAACCCCCCTCCCATTTGAATTATAACCAAAGCAATAATAATTGATTAAGCGAGATGGGGGTAAGCATCTGGGTAAACGTGTGGCATTGTTTCAGGGCGTGGATGAAGACCCTCCGGGGTATGACTTAATTTTGTTGAAGACGTGTGTATGAAGACATGTCTTGGAAAATAACACGGGGTGTTGCAGCACAATGGGGCCTGTCACGAGCAGCTGTGTGAAAAAATAGATGCATCAAATCTGAGGTGTACCCTGGAATACTTGAGATAGAACTAAATATGTTTTTTTTTAAGTTCAAATGTCTAGATTTAAACAACAAAGGCGATGCTGATTGATTTGAACATGACTTGAACGTTTTGTCAAGCGTCCAAAATTAAATTCTCCGCATATGAAGCGGAAATATGGCGAGGGCCATACATCGACAAATTAACACGACCGCCAAAAATTCTTTCCCCCCGGAGTTGGGTCCTGGCGAGGAGCGACAGGACATAAAACATTAGTACATGTTTACGAGTGTCGCAGACGAAAGTTGAGTCGGTTCGGGGGCCCTTCTCCCAGGCCCAAATATATATAAACGTCATAAGCAAAAGGCCGACGCAATGGATTTATGGCGGTCTATGGGCCAAGTGCGATGAACCAAACACAAGAAGGGTCATGGATTTACTTAATCACACATTAATCTTCGGCGAGACGTACCGCAGAAAGGGCACTTGCCGGAAAAATCTCCAATTAGTGGACGCAAGCGGTTAATTGGACCACTTTTTGCGTTTGTCTTTCAAGTTCGGCGAGATGGAGGAGGGTCTAAGCGCCACGGGTGGAAGTCATCCTCCTTCGTTCTAGTGTATTTGCTCTGAATTAATCTGAAATTAAATCTTAGCGCTGCAGAATTGAACTATTCGTAGTTATTTGAAAGCGACCGGTAAGATCCGCATTATCTAAAAATCAATAAAAAATATATCTATAAAAAATAATTTCGATCCTTTCCCAGTTCTCTAGAGATTCAGCGAGCTGAAAAGCTGATATAATGTAATATCAGTTCTGAAAATTCGAAAAGCTGTAAAATTATGTCTTTAGGATAGTAGAGTCCGTTATATTTGTATGCTCAAATCATTAAAGATGAATAATTTAATTATCCTAATGATATTTAAAACAATGCGACTCGAATCATTTATTTCATTTTCTTTCGTCTGCCATCTTAGTTGCCCGTTTCAGAGATATATTTTACTATATAAGCAATAAAATGTAAGATTATATTACATATGAAAAAATTAAACGCGGTGAAAATTAAATATGAGAAATTATTCTACACTAAAACATTAAAAGAAGCTACTTTAAACTATTATTTTTTTGGGTCGACGCTTATTGGGAGGCAAAAAATTAAAATCTGATCTGAATGCGTACTTCAATCTGAAATCATTTTTTTTACAAGAAAAAGATAGAAAAATATATCTAAAAAGGCTAAACAATCATTTGTTATGTTTTAGAATATAATATTTTATAAATAATAAAGTTGATTAATGAAATAATGGTTTTCTTCAATTTTATGTATCTAAAAAACGATTAGGTATAAACACTTGAAAAGAAATCATCAATTATCCCATTGATTTAGATTATTTAAATGGATATATTTTATATAAACTATACACCAATCCCTCGATTTGCGCGGTACCCATTTTACGCGGTTTCACTTTTACGCGGTCAGAAAAAGCAATATTTTTTTAAACATATTTTGTTTCAAGTGTCACTCAAATGCATAAATTACATCAGATTACTCCCACTTCAACGACCAGACGTCTGTAACCCCCTCCATTGCGCGTGCAGTACGTCAAATATTGTTGTAAGTTTTGCAGTCTCGATTTACGCGGTTTCGATTTACGCGTTTGTTTCTTGGAACGTATCTACCGCGTAAATCGAGGGATTGGTGTATATTAATATATTTATCCAAGAGGTATTATAAAATATATAGAAAATAAATAGAATATTTTCTCATAAATCAATTCAATTAATAAATTCTTCAATAAAATATACTACATTTTAATAATGGTTTTAAAATAATTATGGCATAAAAATGCATTTATATATTTTCATTAATTTTCAACCTACAACCTGAATTTACATAATTATATTATAATAACAATTAATGGGGTGAAAGTGATAGTTGCTTTAAAAAAAAAAAAAACAATAACTAGTTCTTCAGCCGATCATAGGTTAAAAAACCTTAACGGAACAGGAGCCATTCCAAATACAAGAAAGTGTTATATTTATATTCTAATAAATAATTTCGAATAAATTAAGTAATTATCACAACGATTTTTCAACTTTTATTTATTCCGAATGATATTTTGATAAATCTGGCAAATGTTTAATATTTTCCAATTTTAAATATCAATTTTTAATGTCGAACTGTAGGTAAACATGTAAATAACATAATTTATTTTAATTGTTGAAGAATCTTTGACATAATGATAATGGAAGAAGAGCCAAACTGATCAACAGCTATTTCCTTTCTTTTATTTATACCCTAATAAACTTCTTGAAATCCAAATGGCCAAGAGAGGGAAACTCTTACCAAAAAACCGCATACTAAGACGGCTCGGGTCCCCGCGGTATGGACACGAAAGGGGAGCCCTCACATCACGTGTGAGACTCAGGTTCCTTTGGCCTCGACTACCATGCGAGAGTTTGGTAAGGTCCATGCCCTCAACGAGTGAGAGCCTTGTGACTGGCAAATGATGATGATGATGAAACTCCTTCAAATAAATTCGTACGTATTCCTAATAATATTCTGGTAATTTCCGCATATATTTTTATGTGAAAATTTTAATCATGTTAAATTACAGAGCTCCTTTGTCGCAATAATAAGTTTTTCATATTTGAGAAAATAAAAATTGTAAGATGTTAGCATAGAAAATGTAACTCTCGTGTAACTGATTAAATTCAATACTCGTTTTTTCAAGCTTTATTAATAAAATTAAATACTTTTATGTATTTATATCATTAAAAATTACATCACAAATACAAAAATGTACATAATTGCATTTATAAGCGCACGTTCCACTCTGATTTAATAGCAACACACGTAGATTTAATTATATACACGTATTCATTTTAATCCAATGTACAGCCGGCTTTATTAACGGGCGGAAATACAGAAAAAAAAACATAAAAAAATAAACGGCAGCACTTTTCCCGATTGATGACGTTTTAAAGCGTGTCCATTCGGGAAATGTTCAAAATCCACCTGGTGTGTCTCCCCCCAATTCAAATAATCGCCCCGGGCTCATCTGTCACAATATTTACGGGTCCAAAATCATGATGGATGAAGGTGCAAACACAAAAGGCTCCGCCCGTACAAATGAGTCGCCCGGGCTTATGCCCGCCACCGTTTACATTTGTCAACTCCACCGACCCGACACCCACCGACCGCCTCATCCCCACATTCTAAACGGGTGCAGAAAAAAAATCCCGATGTCACCGCGGCGGCTCTTGTCATATCACTCGTTTATCTTTTGACGTTTGTGCAACTCTACGAAAAATATTTTGAGAATAATTTATACGCGAGAGCGGATAACAATAACAAGACGCAGGGGGTTGTTATCGTGCTTAGGGCTAAAAATAAATTATTTCAACAATAAAATGTATATATATATATATCACACTTCCTCTGTGATGTGGATTTATGTGTATTCAATAAATAAAATAAGTGTAAAAAAATACGGCCGCACTAAATCACGAATGCGCTTTTGGGACGCTGAATTTTAATGAATATGCAAAATATGGTTTATCAGCATATCGTGCGATTTTATCTGGCATAATACTAATGAAGCCGTGAGTACCGAGCAGATGGATCCGGTTGAAATCAGCGGATTTCCATTTATAAAGCCGACACGACCCGAATATACACTCGGTATGCGACAATATATCAATCCCGTCACGCTAAATAATGCACGGATTGTTTTTGGCTAAAAATAAAATAATTTTATATGACATATTGTTGAAACTCGATGTATATGCGGGATTTAAGGTATATAAATGTTTTCAGCCAACGGATGCACTGAAAAAAGCTCGAGCCTCGATAAATAATAAAGTTACCCCGGACTTAATATAACACGGTATATCTACGATTTCAAAATAACACAGTTATTTAATTGTGACGTATTCGTGCATAACACGGTTTTAAATAAACAATCAAAAATAAACATGAAGATTTAGACACCCTTAATCTCACAACCTTGTTAAAATATTGTCTAGAAATTGTTTTATCTGATAAAAAAAGTTGTAGCCATTGGAAAAATATTATATTTATATAATACGATAAAAATGAATTTGAGAAGATAATTAATAATTATTATGGTATTGATGAAAAGGAATATTCAAGATATTGAAGAACTTTTCGTGGAACGTTCATTTAACAAAGAAGAACTAGTTGAATTGTAAGATAAAATTACCTTGATTAATTACTCTCATAATAAGGTTGCAGCAAAGCAGATTCACATATCACATTTAAAACAATAAATTAAAGATTAGAGTTGCCTGATAAATTTAATTAAAATAATATTTTAATACAATATGACCATATAATGAAAATTCAAGATCCTTTCTCACAAAATACATAAAGGTTAAAACCCGAAAAACAAACAATCGCTTATTATAGAGCTTTTATAACTTATAACAATTTTTTAAGAGTTTTTCAGTTCAATAAATGTCATGAAACGATCTAAATTTATATTAGTATAAGAATTATTCTCCTTTTTAATGATTTTTTGATGGTAGAGTTGGATTTTTCGAGATGCAGCAAGATGATCGTGTTATACGAGGTTCGAGAATATTCCATAATTAAAACTCTTTTAACCTAGCCGTGCTTATGAGGTATATTTGGGAGCAATGTTTTTTCTCACTCGCATTCGGTACGAGTGCGATTAAAATGTGCGAATAACACGTGCTGCGAGCACCAAGGGCGTTGTAATTTATCCGTTATACAGTCAGCCCTCCTTAAGCGTTTCCTCTAAATCTAAATCGCTGCGTTTTACAAAATTCCTTGTCAACAAAAGAGCTTTCACCTCTATTTTGCTCGGTAATGTAATATAGATTTACGAAATATCTAAATTGACCTAAAAAATATTAGAATTTTGTAGATAAAAGCGATTTACAGGAATAGTTATATTAGGGTTGACTGTATTTATTTGTTAAAAAATCCAAAATATCGATCAAATTATGAAGCGTATCATGAAAAACTATTTTTATTCTTAGAATATTTCATTTAAAAATAAAAATGGCCAGTTATTGATAAAGAATTTATCAATATCTTGATTTAAATTGCCCGGGGTGTCTGAGATACCCCCTTCGGACGACGCGATTGTTTTCGAGCCGCCATGACGGATAGGTTAAGAATTATTGCCATTTGAAATGTTTTTTTTAGTGTAGAGTTTAATTTAATACTCTAATCGAAGGATCAAACAATAAGGGATACCGAAAATAAAACCATTATCTATTAAAATAGTGTTTGACCCTAATTGGGTTTTTCATTGATCTGATATCAATAATAATACAATATTCTGACTTAAAAATTAACACCATAATAATAAAATAAATTTATTATTAAAAAACTAAGCTTAACAACAGTATTATGAATGAAAAAAATTAAATACAATTTACTGCATTGTGTCAGGGATAGACATTGATCACAAATGAGTTAAATAATAATAATAATAGTTGAGTTTTAAATACCCCTATATTTAATATTCAAATTAAAATCTGTACAAAACATTTACACAATTTAAAGAATATATTTTAACCTTTTTTAAAATAATTAAAGCTCAATTATCCTTTAAAATATAATATTAGAGCATTATATCCAGGTTATATTAAACATATTTAATAATAACAAAATATATTACTGAGATTCGTTCTATGATTTTTATATATAGAAGAAACTTGTATTGTTTCAGCTGTAATTTAATATAATGCAATTAAAAACACCGTTAACAATACTAAAATACCTGCCATATCATTGTCAGAGAATAAATCCTATACATAATATTTAAAAATCATATTTTAGGCATAAATCGGCATAATAAAATAAGATAAAATTCGCATCTTTCAGTAATTTACTCTTCGGCTTAATTTTTATATGAAATATGCCTAAAAAAATTTTTAAACAACATATATCATATGTACTGCCGAATAAAAAACGATGCATAGAAAATCGTCATAATAAATCAGATTTTTTTCATGCACTATTCAATTGAATTTATTCGATAAATCAATTTATATTTGATTTAGTTTTAGTTGAAAAAAAATGCCGTCAAATCTAATACTCTTGTACATAAAAGGTCATTGGTATCTCAAGGAGATATCAGACAAACAAAATATAAAAATAGACAATGAAATATCCTATTAAATGCTTTAAAGAGTATAAATAATAATAAAATTATTGTATTAATGTTTTATGGTAATATATGCATTGACTGACTGCACCTGCCCAATGTGCATCTGCATTATGCCCGGCCGGCGTCAATTCCATGAGATATCATTTGCGCCGATAATTGAATCCGATAATACCGACCACCCCACCGGTTGGCAATACCTGCAACAGAGCGCAGGTATTGCCATATCTCTGCTTTATCAATTTTAGTCAATTAATTTTCAGTGCTGGCAACACAGGCCGCGATTAGCGTTAAGGTCTGTTTGCGGTCCGTGCGGGCTCAATCGCTTTGACGAGCGACGCCGAAACGATTTACGTCCGGCGAATAATCGATACGGTTTCAGCTGAAAATACACGCAAATTAACAAGTGTGCCGAATAAACGCCCGTTGATTCGGAATTTGAATTACCGCCACGGCTTCGATTTATTGGGGGTCTGCGTGAGTTATGCGATCTTATTAATTCAATTTAGCCGATCACATAATGGATAATAAACCAGCGATAGTATTTCATTCCATCGGTTACTATATTAATTTGCACACAAAATATATACAAATAATTCACATATAGTACTAAAAGTTACTATAACCTGGCCGTGCTGATAGCCTATTGGAGACTCTGAGTTTTTGATTTTATTCAAATAAATCTTTTAATATAATTCCTACATCTCTAAAAATAATATTATACGTAATTGGTGTTCTTTATTGCTTACAATCGCAGAAAAAATTATAAAAACAACAATATTTCTTACAGTGTCTTTTCTCGCTCGCATCCAGTACGGTGCGCAGTGGGCGGATCATGAATTTTACTACTAAAAATCTATAACTTTTTTTTCTTTTCAAAATAGAATTAAGAAATTTGAAATAAATATAGAGTGAGATAGTTCTTTTAAATAAAATAATGAAATTTAGAAATTTATTTTAAAATGATAATTGCCGAAAATTTTACAAATATGCCATGATATTTATATGAAAGAGTGAATAAAATGGTGATATTATATCTTGAGAATTTTCTTGGGTGAACTATTTTTTTGTAATCATTATTGCGAGACTATGGCATATATTAAAGCAATACTGCATAATACTTTAATATACTTTCTCCATGAATAAGTATTTTGAAGACAGATAATGATATATAGTACCACTTATATTTACTAACATAAAGCTTCGCAGTCTTGAGGGCAAATTCTCCAAATTTTGTTGATTTATTATTATTCTTGATGACGATTTTTTAAGAATTACATGTAAATTCTTTATTAATCTTTCATCAATACCCATTATCTCTGCAGTTTGTGTCACATTTTCAAAAAACCGTCGCGTAGTATTTCTTTCATTGATATTTCTAGAGTTTTTTCGGGGTTTTGTCGAAAATGATCAATTACAATCATTTATTAGGTTGAGTCATAAATAATTTCTATTCATACTTTTATTTTGCTTTTAAAAAAATCCAAAATCATATTAATGTATTTTGTATTTACCGATAGTAAATATAACCTTCTGCCATCTTATTAGAAACTTGTCAATCCTGATCTTATAAAATTTGGTGGGTTTGGACTGAAAGAAAGTATCGGCCTGATTGACTTGCTCATCATTGATGAAAGATTTTCCATTCAAACAATTTTGTAAAGAACAGAATAGGTATTAGTCTGTAGGAGCAAGATCTGGCGAGTATGGTGGATGTAGCAAAACAGACCAGTTGAGCTCCAGATTTTTTTGTTTAGTCACTTTTTCCATGTGTGGTCCGGCGTATCGTAGACAGGATTACGCCTTTCCGATTGAAGAGTACAGGACGCTTTTCCAGTAGTTTTTCATGAACTCTTTGCAGCTGCTCAACGTATGTATCGGCTGTAATTGTTTTGTTGCGCTTCATCAGCTCGTGGTGGATTATTCCTCGACGATCCCTCCATACACAAGTTTTCTTGCAATGCCTATTGGCTTAAGGATCAAAAATGGTTGATCCTTATTCAACCATTGTTTTTTGGGACAATATTTTCATATGTGATTTTTTATCGCCTGTTATTGTCCTGTCCACAAAAGACTCGAATTTATGCCGTCAGAGGAGGCTTGCTGCAAAAGACATTCAGTCTGCCTTATTTATTAATTTTACAGGTGGCGATAAACTGTAGACTGTGACGTATTAAGTCTTTCTGTCAACTCCCTTGTCGTTTACCGTGGATATTATTCAAATATCGCATTTAAAATGTAGTCATCGAAGTCAGAAGAACGACCTGCCCTTGGTTCATCTTTCAAAGACTCATCCCTGGAACGAAATTTCCCAAACCAATATTTTAAGGGTTCAGAATAACACCACTGTAATGTTCACCATACTAGATAGTTGTTGAATGACTGACAAGCTACTTATTTATTTAGTACAAAATAGAATTACTCCAAAGGTATATATGATTTTTTCTTTTGAAATTGAATTGATTCATGATCCCATAGTGCGGTGTCCCGAGTGCGAGTGAAACATGCGATTGCCACATACGGCGAGACATTGCCGAGAGCATTGTCCTTTACGCGTCATATTGATTAGATAAAAAATACAAAATATCGGTTCAAATTATGAAGCATATAATAAGTAACTATTTTTATTCTTAGAATAATCTATTGTTTTTTAATTGTTAAGATATTGACTTGAAATGCTTGGGGTCTCTGAGGGGCCCCCTTCGGACGACGCGGTTGTTTTTAAGCCACCGTTACAGATGGGTTAAACATAACCTTTTATTACATGTTTTTTATATTGTGATCCTTATTTCCAACCATGTTAGAGTAGAGTTATATTGTAAGAAAATTACCTGTGTTTATTATGCAGAACATTGTTAATCAATACCAACTATAACATTTATATCTAGCGTCTAGACATAGTCATAAAAAGGTATTTCACTACATTGATAGTTCAATCAACGCGTTTATATCTCCATCAGTATCATCACTCCATTGTGTCATAATATTATATTATTAAATTTCCGTGCTTGTCACAACACAAAGTGGGATGAAAGGGATCCTATTACGATTATATTCTTTTGTATTACTTTAAGCCTGGCTCTGCCTCCCCCGCCGCCCTTTCTCTTTGAGGTATGGATCCTGCTCCAAACTGGATGCACATGACAATTTTCTATTGCAGACCCTCTCCGTATCCGAAAATATAACAAGTATCTTTACTTAAAACTTTTGTCGGCGGCTGCAGCTTCCCTTTCTGCGAACAGACCGCAGTGCGCAGACCATGTGAAGCGGAAACACATTCCCGTCGTTCCAGTAACGAGATAATCATTTCCTAACCGCAATTCTATTCTCCTGTTTGCGTCGAGCTGGAAACTCCCAACGGCAAAAATTATGTTATCGAACGAACAATGGCAGTGTCGTACTGCGCTCCGGAGGAATTCCTGATGCGATGTAACGAAATTATGAGAGCAGTCGGTGAAAAGTTCATTGTTTATTTGGTCATTGATTTTTCAATTGAGCACACGACATTCCTACACAGAACACGAGCGTATAGATTCACAAATATCGAGTATAAAAATAATTTGGATAATTTTCCCGACGTCAAATTGTCGATTGCGGCGGCGGAAAATGCAGCTCGGACATAATTGAAAAGTTCCCCATCAAAGTTATGGCGCGCGGTAATACAGTTAACCTTAGGCCAATGTTGTAGTTAAACTTTGAGCTCAAGTCAAAGCTAACAGGCTAATTTGAACTTTAAATTGTCGAGGTTAAATTTAATCATTCGCGTGTATGGGTGCGACGTCGTAATTGAATTTTTATTAAATATCATACAAATTGCGGCCCGCGGCGATTCATTCGGCGAAACGCTAACGAAAAATTCTTCTCTGACGCATTTTTTCAAATTAAAAAAAATCCCGACGAACAGAGGGTCCATTATGAAGTGGATAAATACTGTAAAGAGGGTGAAATTTTTCCTTTGATATATCGCGGTCCTTTATCGGATAATGTTGTCGTTATAGGGTAAATGCAAATCTAATTATTGTGGACACAAAGAGATAGAGGCCACCCCCTGCAATAGAGAGATGATGGAATTTTCATTTCGAAGCAATTGAATATGCATTCAGATGGTATTATATAAATAAATTGAAATGTGGAAATAGCTAAGCTTTAAACTCTCCGCTGTATCACTAATTTATTTATTACATTATTTTATTGTTAACAAAACTATTTTTTTACGTGTAAAATAAAGATGTAATATTTTATGTTACATTTATTTGATGGATGAATTAAATCGAAAAAAAATATCAAAACATGAATACTGTTACTTATTTTTGTTGACATATTTTAGGAAAGTATGACCAGTAAACCCTCCTAAAGCGCTTCCTATTATGGAACGGCGTATATGACGGTCCCTCTTGTAGTGCTTGATTATTTTTTTTTACAAAATGCTTAAATTTCAAATTAAATATTTCGTAAACAACGAAATAAAGGCCAGTCTTTGGTTGAAAAACTAAAAATATAACATATGTAAATTAAAATATGTATTTATTTTGATTAATTTGAAAATTCAATTAAAAAAGCCTAACCCTAAATTTTGTAGGGGTGTCTAGTCTTCTATATGAGGGATTTCTTTAGCGTTGTTCCTATCTCGACGCTATATGAGAGTTGACTGTAAAAGTTGCTAATAATATCATAAGAAACTAATTTTGTAAACGAATCACTAAGATTAGTTTGGACAAAGCAATGGAAGAAAATAATAATATTGGGGAGTTAAATTGAAGTTTTATAACAATTTCCATATTTATCTGATTGACCTTTCTAAATATTTACTTCATTATTTTTTAGAATAACTACTTCTACTACTAAAAAATAAAAATTGTCTTATTAATAATATTTTTTTAAAAGTGATAATATAATAATATAAAAATATGCATACATCGGTAATGTAAGTACTTTTTTTATTAGGGGATAAAGGGGATTTTAATAAAATAAATAATATATAAAATGATCCCTCACTAGACTATTAGCTAATAAATCAGAACCTGAAGATTAAATCTGACGTTATTCTTTACCAAGCCATGCCGATGGGACTATTTCGAACAACCAAGTTTTTAATTTTCCTTGAATAACTCTTTTAATATATATCCTACATATCACTAACTTTTTGTATTTGTCTAAAAAGATCTTAAGAATAAATATTATACATAATCATTGTCCTTTATTGTCTGCACTTGCGAAAAAAAAAACATCAATATTCGCTTCTGTTGCTATGTGCTCGATATTTTTTCTCGCTCGCATCTGGTACGATGTGCCAAGTGCAACTGAAACCATGCGATAAACACGTGCGACGAGAACCTTATAAAAATATTTTTTTTAATTTAATATTGATAATATTATTTATTTTAATATTTTGCAAGATCCTACAAATAATGTACACATGTACGTTTGTACAGGAACACAAATAGAAAACTTTGAAGAAATTAGATAGAATAAAACATAACACACACGCACACACGTGAACAGATCCCGGGATATTGTCATAAGTGGGATACGGGCACAACGCAAACACACATTATGCTGAATTTATTTGTATTTTGGCAGTACGCGTTTGTTGTATTTTTTTTCGCTTTATCATTTCAAAGACGCCATACGTATTGTTTATAATACATATTTCATCCGGAATGTGTTTTATAAACAGCCCTGACGAGGATGAGAGAAATGGGGGTGGGACGGGAAATTTGTGTGTCTCTGATAAAAAAAACTTTTTTTTAATCATTACTCATCTGCACGAGTACAATTTTGGTCGAGTACGAAAATGTTATGAGCATAACCTATTGCGGCTGATATATATGGAAGTGGGGGAGGGGGTGTGGGTGTTCGGGTAAAGAGTAAAATTTTAATTCATTCCAGCCCTCACACACCCTTTGCGTTTTAAGCCTTTTCGCAATTTTGATTTGTGGGGTGACCATTTGTTTTGTGCGGTTTTTAAAACATCCGCCCGCTAATTGTTAATTTGGTTCGGGGACCTATATATCTTTCCATTTTTCCATATGATTTATTCAATTCACAGCATCACATATATTATGCAAACTTAAAGTTATGCCATTTCTTCATGAATATTCTAAAATTTCAAACACATATTATAATACAAAAAAATATCTACATGAAATTAACAAGGACTCTTATTCTGGGCAGATAGTATTCGGATGGTTGTCTTTCCGAGGAATTCTAACCAATGCTGATCAACAAAATAGGTAGAATGGGGGTGATTCTGACTATTCACATATTATAATAAATACAATTAATTAATGTTTTAATGTTGATCATTTCAATGTAAAAAAAACTATGGTCAAAAATTAAAATTTAGTATTCATTTTATTGCTTAAAATTCTCATGTTAATAAAAGCTACAGCCAAATAATTGATATAAAATTTACCTATGTTTTAGGATATGCTAGATTTATTTATAGTATAATATATACAAAATAAAAAACATGTAATAATAACGAACACTTGTCATCAAGCTACTAGAAAGGATTTTTTAATTCTCAGAACTAATGAAATACACTCAATTCTAAAATAATTGTTTAGTTTTACTAAAAAGAAAATTTAGGCATTACATAAAACATTATTACTGTAAAAGTTCCCCAACTTTTCTAAAACAATGTTTTGCAGTGGTTTGTTGTATATTTGTAAGTAGCACAAAAACAGTATATTTTTATTACACTCAAATATTTTTTAACCGTTTTATTTAGATACGTTTTACTAAAAAACAATTGAAGATTGGTTCCCATAATTAAAAAAAACCGTATTACTTTAAAAGATAGCAACATGTTTGTGTTTTTTTAAAACATTATTTAGACAGGTTTATTTTACTTAACCTATCCGTTCTGATAAATCATACATATCAACAACTTTTTAGATTTGTCTAAAAAAGTCTAAAGAATTAATATTATTAATAATCATCGACCTTTATTGTCTGCAATTGCGACAAAAAAAAATAAAAACAAAATTCGGTGCGGTTGCCATGCGCGCGATGTTCTTCCTCGCTCGCTCCCGGTATGAGTGCGAGTGACACGTGCTGCGAGAGATCAGTGTGCGGCGAGACTTCGCTGAGAACGTTGTCATTTACGCGTCATATTGATTAGTTAAAAAGCGAAAATACTGACCAAATTACGGAGCACATCATAAATAACTAGTTTCATTCTTAGCATCTCTTGAAATGCTTGGGGTGTCTTAAATACCCCCTTCGGATGACGCAGTTGTTTTCGAGCCGCCGTGGAAAAAATATTAACGATACGCTTTTTGTTTATTATTACTGTTATGTGTTGTTAAATATTTTAAAATTAGTAAATCTGTTATGTACTTGTGGATTTTATTTCACAAAGTTTTTGTGACCTTGATAATTAATAAAAAAAAAACGGTAAAAAGTAAGAAAATTATATTCAATCAGCTGATAATTGATAAATTTCACTATTTTATTTACTTTTTATCCATTTGTAATTGACTATTGGGATATAAAAGTATATGGGAGTTGTGGTAGCAAAAATAATTAGTATTTGTTATTTTTATAGACCGTGTTATTTTAAAACCGTGTAAAAAGCGTCGACTGTATCTTATTTTCTATAAGAATCCTAATTCAATGCATTGCCACTGTGGTTTATTGTCGCAACAACTCTTTGCTGTAATTGTTTAACAACACATCACTGATATCATATTAGTTTTTTGGCTATTATTTTAATAGCATGGTCACCCCAGCACTCGACTGAGAGTGGCATAGCCTGAAGAGTGAATGGCTGCGTAAAAGAGCATCATTAACTTCAGCTGTCGAGGGTGTTAAGCTGTCCGCGTTCTGGTACATGGCGCCGCTGCCTTGCACCCTGTGTTGTGTCGGGGCTAATGAGTGGACGAGCAACTTTATCCAAGTTCAGACATGTACCCCCGAAACGGGATGATCGATAAGCACACGCCTACCTTAATGGCCACGGTCCTAAACACATTTCCACAAAGGAATACACAATCGTTATCGCCGTTAAAAATTAAAACACAATACGAATTTGCTTTGAAGTACGCGAATTACTCAACTTATGTATGTATTATGTATTATGCCGAGCAAGGACACAACAAAACGCTTAAAAAATCTAGACGTAATATACCGCTTCCGATATTTTGCTAAATCCTGAATAAGAAATACGGCACAAAGGAGGCCAAAGAAAATGTGAGGCCTTTTGTTTTATCATTTGTATTTTTATTTTCCCATTTTTTTTATTCGTTTTTCCATAAATTTGTATTTCAGCGAATTATCTCTGAGATTCTTCAATTGCGGATTATACGGGATCATGTGGGGGTAGGTTGGGATCCCATCCTTTCCTCCGCGCGTCCCGCAAACCCTTCCGTACCCACCATTGTCGCGCACCACTTGATAAATTACTGCACGTAATGGCTCACAAATAAGTGCAGTGGCCATTGTCGAAGTAAAATTGTGCGGAACGAAGAAAATAGGTGGAACGGGTCATAGAGAGGAAGTCACATTTCTATCCATGACGTTGCACGCGAGTGGAAACTCTGGTCTGATCAAACAATCGAATGCAACAATGAAACGGATTAGTCCATTTATATTAATATATATATCAAATTTTTAACTGGACTCATTTATCAGGTCAGAAATAATCGACACATTCGATTGCTTATTGTAGTACTACTCGAATGCTTCAGAAATATTTGTCAGCTCATCGGATTAGCAAGTGAAATATATATATTTATTTATTTATTTATTTTATTTTAAAGACAATGCGTGATTGGCATTACAAAATAACCCAGGTCGCCAATCACGCATAAAAACATAAATAGAATAGTCAGAAAAAAAAACAAAATACATAATTTGATAAAATAACAACAAAATAAAAGTAAAATATCAGAAATAAAATAATGTAGCAATAAAGATAAGTACCTTTAAAAGAAAAAACAAAACCGTCACATCAGTTGATTACATATGAAATTATAAAATCTCATACAAAGATCAAAGGGAAATGGCGATATTTTGACTTCGGTAATCCACATATTCAAGCCAAGTGGTTAAGTAGAATTATTAAGCTCTGGTTACCAGAGAGTCCTTGAGAGCACCTGTCCTCGCGGAAGAAAAGCACGCGAACTTAGGCTCGATGGTGGTGAAATTGGCGCCCATAAAGGGGCAACTCACAGTACAAGGGTTATGTATGTAACCAATTGCTTGAAGAAGTGATTTGCCAGAGTAAATCGACCTTATTTTTCGGGGATACATGCCCAAATTGGCCCTGTACCTATGCGCTGGGGTATAAACTTGGGTAGAAACCAAACTCCCTCATGTAGAGATACCTCAGAAATTTCTTCTGTATCTTCTATAATCTGAGGAAATTCGAGGTATCATAAGGCGCCCAATGCATCGTATAGCACTCGTATGACTAAGGTGCTACGTATGTGATGAGAATTTCCCAAGGCGGAAATACAATGCCATGATCTCAAACCTTACACGTCAATACCATATAAATTCTAGAATTTTAAATTAGAATCAAACAAAATACCCAGATCTTTAACAAGTGATTGCTTGAAAGAGTTGCGTTCCTGATCTGTGATTAAAGAGATGATGTATTTCTTTGATTTTGAAATGTCATTAGTGACATTTTCCAATATAGTCGGAAGACGATTCGATATTGATACCAATCGTCCGACGAATCGATGTCCAGCTGCAACGAAAGGGCATCTTCCACTGAAGTAATAGATCTAAATATTTTTAAATCGTCTGCAAAAAGTGAAAACTTACATTGGAGGACCCGATGAATATCATTTATAAATAAGATAAATAATAGAGGTCCTAAATTTGACCCCTGTGGTATACCGGAAGGTGTATTGTAAGCATACGACGTTTGGGAGATTAATAATTAATAATTTATAAATTATAAGGTAATATTATCTAAATTCTGTACGCTTCTCTCATCTGAGGTTAAGTTTCATATTACAATATTCAAAAATACGATTCAAATGAAATATAATATTGAGATATATTACAAATACACCGTGGTTTAATCGAAATTTCCCCGACCTTTCTAAGAATAAATTTATTATAATAATAATTATGAATTAAGTGGTTAGTTTTTAAGTAACATTCAGATTCATAGTAGCAAAGATGGAAAAGAAAATTAAAAATGTAATAATCCGTTGAAGCAGAAGAGGAGAGCAGCCTTAAAACTCTGCAAACTGCGCTGTCTAAGTCTAAGTGACATTTTATAAAAATTAATAAGTTTCAATATTAAATTATTTTGTTCACAAATTATACTATAAAATTAATATAACATATTTTTGAAATAAGTCTTGGTTCATTGGTGGATAAATTATTTTAAATTAAAAACGATCTTTGTAAATTACAAAAATCGTAGAATCCGTCATCCGGTGGCTCGAAACCAACAGCGTCGTTCGAAGGGGTCTATTTACTATGGAAAATAGATGCCACGCATGATAAAGAATTTACAAAGAATCAATATCTTGACTTATAATGCTAAAAATGAATTATTCTATGAATAAAATAGTTATTTATGATATGCTTCATCTGCGGTCGACCGCCGAATTCTCACGGCACGTATCAATTAGTACATTTCACTCGTACCGGATGCGAGTGAAAAAAACATCGCGGACGTGGCTACAGAAGCTTATATTGTTATTTTAATTTTTTTTCGCAAAAGTAGACAGTACAGATCAACGATTATTTATTTTTTAGACAAATACAAAAAGTTTGTGACGTGTAGGATTTATATTAGGACAGTTTTTTTACGAAAAATCAAAAACCTGGGGTACTAAATAGACCCTATCGGCACGGCTCGTTTTTTATTAATTGCGTTTTTAATAATTATTTGGAAAATGTACCTATTTAAATTTAAAGTGTGTCATTATTCATAATTAAATACGTGACTCTAGTATCAAAAGTTATTAAAATACGGTAATTTTTTAAATATTATCTACAATAATGTACAATTTTATAATTCAACAGCTAGTAATTACGCGTATTAATTTATTATGTCATTAAAAAATAGGTACATAGTATAAATTAATTAAAAATTAAGAAATATTTTTTACGAATTAATCTAGAGGGTGACAAAAATGTTATATATCATTATTAATTTTCGGAATTATATTAGAATAATTATTTTAAAAATATATTTATTATAAATCTAATCTCTACAAACATATATTCATTAAAAACAATTTATATAATTTGACGTGAGCGCTAAACCAGTCATTGAAACGAATACGATATAGGTTCGACGATCTTTTAAGACTTCGTATTCTACATAAAACGAATTTTAACATAAAATATATTTTGCATTTTTCGCAGATAATACATTTGCACCCACTTACATCTACCCCCGCCCTTCATCCCCCCTTACCATCTAGATAAATCATCCTCAAACACGCTTTGTGAGCCGAGGTGGGAGCAGGGCACACGTAGCGCAGATGTCTGTCCGTCTGTCTCGCGTTAGGGTGCAGCGTTAACTTGCAACTTAAACTTTTAAAAGAAACTGTGTAACAACTAAAGCTCACAAAAGTTTCCTTTGACGCTGGGAAAACGTGAAATTTCAGCAGAGGTAGGCGCCCGTCGTCGCCCTCCGACTACTACTCTCAGTGCAACTCATTATTTTAAACATGGCTGAAATAAAGTTAATACCTTCAACATTATTCATCCATTATTTATGAAACAAAACATAGTTTAGAACTGAATGAAATACATTCATTCGCTAAAATGACTGAAATAATCCTACAGCATGTACTCGCAATGATTGACAGTGACACGTGCTAGAGAGGTATCCGCGTGTACACACGTGTCATTTGTCAGTCGACAGTACAAACATCGATAATTCGGATATCGGCTCGACATTATTTATCCTAGTTAACCGTCAGTATGTTTGTGCAGGGAGGAGAGGTCGATGCGGGGCCATCAAAGGATCAAATCTATTTGCTAATTCGTCCGCGAATAAACGAACCGTTCTGCAGGCGGACGGACACTCGACAAGTGCGATCGGAAAAAGGCGAAAGTCGATCGAATCACTGTGATAATTGCCGATTTGCTGGAAGCACTGCGAAAAAGTTGGCCGGATAGTTTCAGCCCAGCGATCGAGCAACTTTGGAGCGGGGAGCCGAAGACGCCTGTGGGTAATAGTTGTTAACATTAATTGCGCACGCCGTAACTTTGCTTTGGTAAACGTGTTTGTGTTGCCCGAAGATATTTCGAATAATCGTGACGTACACAAGTTTCAATATTGACATTAGTCATAACTTTGGATGTGTATTTTTCTTTTATTTCCCGTTTCAATATAAAACAAATATTTAAGAGAAATGCATAGGAATAACTTAAACGATATACTTGTAAAATTACGTAGTATCTATGAATATTCTTTATGCCAATATCTAATAAGATATTTTTACACATATTTAAGTCGACTTTATATAATATCATTAGCGTAATAGAAAATTGGGTTATACGTCGTACGTCGGTTTACGTCGTACTTTGACGTACGAAGTATTACGTTGTTTCCGTACATGTCCTGACATAATTGATATTATAACATTAAAAAAGCAACTCCTTAAACAATGGCTTATAAGTCAATACAAATTCAGTATAACTAGAACCCAAAAACAATGATTTATTAAGCATTGGTAACTTAAATAAATAAGCAGATTTTTTAAAGAAATATTTTAAAAACATTGTTCAATTTTCCCCGTTGTTTTTATATTGGAACATTTCGTTTTTTTATCACCACTACAACATCCATCAACGAATATAAATTAGGATTGGATTAGTCGATAGGTGATAAGAATGAGGAGCAAATGATGCAGAATTTTTTTAAGTTTTAACTTGTTGTATTGAGCTAAATTCATTTGAGCTAAGTTTAGTCAACTTTTAAAGTCATTTTAAATACAATTATCATATTAATTCCAACTTATAGTTGTATATTCGTTAGTTGTATTGAAATAAACTGTGTTAAATGGAAAAAAAATGTCTGAAAACCTCTTGTAAAGCCAAGACAAATATAAAGAATAAGAACGTATTACGTTTTATTCATATAATGATATGTTTAATTAAAATTATCACAAACATTTTTGTGCTTTTAACAAAGGAGCTTTTTTTTAAATATTTTCTGATCATTAAAAAAATATTTAATAAGCTTTTGCATTAATAAAATTTAAATAATAAAGTTTTGGTTGCGTTCAAGTCAGTTTTCATAAAAAAACAATATGAAAAGCTGAAACCACTTTTCCGACCCTATTTTCCTATTAATTATTTATCCTTAACTTATATTGTTAAGCAAGACCCGTCATAGCATAGAGGTAATTACAATCAGATTACGATTGTTAAAGTTAATTGCTAATAAGCGCAGATAGTATTCAGATGGGTGA
>JAGXCT010036785.1:0-12728 GCA_022495035.1 Philopotamus ludificatus
ATTTATTATTTAAAAAAATATATATTATAACATGAATGAGATCTATTAAATATTTAAAAAAATACCTTAGGTGGTTCAGGTACAGGCATTATATTCACATTAATTAAAGGACCTTTATCTTCCCACCATTTCACAAATTGAATGAAGAATGCACCGACCTCCAAAGTTTTTATAATTGTAGTACTAATCATATCAAATGTGATTTTTGCAGAGCTAAAAACAATAATATTGATCTATAGTAATGCATATAACTTTATATTCAGTAGATATAATAATTTATTTATACCTAATGTTGCCTTTAGTCATGTTGTTCCAAAAATCTGACCATGTAATATCGTTATTCTCTATGTTTGGTGCATATGTCAAAGAAAGGGAAATAATTCGTAGTAATGGAGAGTGCGAATTAGATTTACCAGATATATATGAAAGAAATTGTACCAATGATAAAAATTCATAAATCAAGTGAAACGTTGAACGGAATATGATAAATAACTTTTGATATTTTCCTCTCCAGTCCTAAAAAATAATATCCAATTATCGTAATCATATTTATTGATGCAATAGATTATTCTTTTTCAAAATACCTTTGGAGTAATGCCGTCAATTTCATCGTATGTATATTTTTGTGCTAACTGGTCCATTTTTTGTCTTAAATATGGAAACATTACGAGTAAAATTAAAGACATTTTTTCTTCAAATTGTGATAAATAAAAGCCATTGGTAACAATTGGAGATTTCAGAGAAATTCTCTTTAGACCATAAAAACTTTCAGAAAATGATGCCGCTAAAATTAGTTTTTTTTTTTATAATAAATAATTGATACAAAAGCAAAATGATTATTCTGTACAGTTGATTCATGTAATTCGTACCATAATTTCGCAGATATTTATATTGAAGCGTCGAATTAAAAATAAGGTACAGTTCATCATACCATTTTAATATCCATCCAGTTTTCCGTGGATTATATGATGTTAAAAACTATAAAAAAAACAATATTTCTATTCAGATTTTTTTTATACACATAACTTGAATAATTTAAATAGTATAAAATATAATGACAATGAATTAATTGAAAATAAAATTAGTCTCACCTCTAATAATCGTTTCAATGCTGGTTGAATTGTATTTTGCAATGATTCCTGAGCTATTACTTCAAATATAGACGGTTTTTCATTTAGGGTTCGAGTTAAATGCGCTGCATTTACAGCCATTTTTTTATTAAAATGCAATTTTTCTTTACACTTTTACTTTATATGAAACATAACCTAACAATGTCATCAATTATTCGTATAATTGACACAGCAAATAGTTAAATTATGATTATTTAATCATAAGTACAATTATTGAATGAAACGTGTTGAACAAAACTGACTAAATTAGCAATTATTTAACATATTGAGTCATTAAACGTCAACATGACACATTGTCAGATTAAAACAGGTTAGGAAACCTAAATATAAAAATAGTTAAAGTATTAAGTCAAAGTTCAATTGAAATTAGATCGAATAAATGTTATGTCAAAATGAAAGAATGCAATATAATATTCAACTGATTAATATAAAATATAAAGAAAATTTTATTCATTGTGAAATTAGATAAAATATCGTATAGGTATACAAATCAACAGATATAGAACATAATAATACTATTAATAAATAATTAATAAAGTATTTGGTTTAAAAAATTGAAATAATATATTATATTGTTTAGAATTTAAATTTATAGAAATGGATTGATTCAATTGGCAGCGTTGTGCGGTAAGAAGGCATATGGTCGTTGCTGGTGGTGTTGGGGCCGTGAGTGAGATGCCGCCCTTCAGGAGGAAGAAGTCTGGGAAATCCTTTCCTGTGAAAGTTTGCACGCTAGATGCGGAGCTTGAGTTTTGTCTGGAGGTCTGTCATTTTCGACATCTCCGTTTTTGTGACAGGAAATACCACAATTCCATCGCATGATACATCTTATGATTGTGTTATAATTGTATTACTCATATCGAGGTTTTCATTATTAATTTCATAGTGATTCATACCATTTCTCTGTGCTTTATTTATTTAATAAACCCTTCAGTTGATTTTCTCAATAACAAAGCCATGGTTTGAATCACTGATACCAATAGCCTCTGTTACAAATATTTCTCATTGAACAATACTCATTGACATTTCCATAGAGTGAAATATTTGAAAAATTTCGACAATCAGAACTGTTTTTGGAAAAAATATGATGATTAATTTAACTGTTTTTCTGAATAACAATGGTTTGATAACATATTGTTTTTGAGACATGTCAAAATATGACTGTAAAATGTTCTGGATGATGGGACACAAAACATATATAACACGATTCATGTTTTTTTTAATAATGGACTTTCATATTTTCTCTTACATCATGGTTCATAACACTCGTCATTTTATTCGTATCGTTGAATAAAAAATACGTAACTCTTCATAACCATCGTTACCACCGCTATTTTATATTAATATTAATATATTTTTCAATATTTCAGTGGCATGCAACAGGTCGTGATCTTTTTGATTTGGTCTGTAGAACGATTGGATTAAGAGAAACCTGGTATTTCGGGTTGCAATATGAAGATTCTAAACAATTTATATCCTGGCTTAAGCTGGATAAAAAAGGTGGGTTAACAAAATATAATCGCCTCACGATATTTCAATATTATATTGATGATATATCTAAATACAGTACAAGATCAATGTGTATCTCAACAACCGACGACAGCATTCATGTTTCTTGGAAAATTTTACCCTGAAGATGTTGCCGAAGAATTGATACTAGAAATGACTCAGCATCTATTATTTCTCCAAGTGAAACAAGCCATTCTTAGCATGGATATTTATTGTCCGCCAGAAGCCTCGGTTTTGTTAGCTAGTTATGCTGTTCAAGCAAAGGTTTGTATATCTTATCGCAATAATAACGATATATTTAATGCTTTATCTTAGTTCTTCAATTAAATATATTTAATTTTACAGTATGGTGATTTTGACGAGTCATTGTATAAACCCGGGATGTTAGCGAGTGAAGATCTTCTTCCGCAAAGGGTTATAGATCAATATCAAATGACTCCAGAAATGTGGGAGGACAGAATTAAACAATGGTTACTACATATTATATCAAATTTATATTTATTAAGATAGATTTATTAAAAAATAATGATTTTTGATTGTAGGTATGATGATCATAAGGGCATGTCACAAGACGAGGCTGAAATGGAGTATTTAAAAATAGCACAAGATTTAGACATGTATGGAGTAAATTATTTTGAAATTATCGTAAGTATGAAACGATGTATTGGTTTAGAATTTTTTTTTTATGAAAATAACGGCAATATTTTTTTTTCAGAATAAGAAAGAAACCGATCTGTATTTGGGAGTGACGGCCCTCGGTTTGAATATATACGAAAAAGATAATAAGCTACAACCGAAAACAACATTTCCGTGGTCGGAGATTAAGCATATATCTTTCGAGGATAAAAAATTTGTTATCAAGTTCATCGACAAATCTTCTACGAATTTCATATTTTTTTCACCAAAAGGAATGAATAAACTAGTATGTCGATTTTTATTTTATTGTAAATTAATGCCTTAACCCTTTAGTTGTGTCATGCTATTTTATCAGTCTTCCAATTGTGAAATTCTTATTTATAGTTACAAACAATAACAATACTTACTTAAAATAATACCTTGTAGAATTTCTTGTCCCATGTTTTTTTTAAATTTTGGAGGCAAAATTTAAAAAAAATATGCTGCAGCTAAAGGGTTAATTCCGATTATTCAAATTCAAGTTTTAATGATACTTTGATTTAATTTGGCTTTTTTTTTTAATAAACGTTAATCATTTTATTACTTTGACTAGAAGACATGTTCAGAATAAACGTGGTTAATTGATTTAATTGAAGAGAACTTCTCGTTCAATATTTTGGTTTACGGTTATCTAGAAAATATGAAAAACACGGGTAGAATAAATACAGGTTCATTCAAATGACTCAACTTTTATAATCAGGGCTTCGAACCATTATTTTATTCGTTATGGTTCAATTAACCCATCCTTCACTGAAGGGCCGAAAACAACCGCGTCGTCCGAAGGGAGAATCTCAGATACTCAGATACAAGCATTTCTAGTCAAGATATTGATGAAATTTTACTACGTAATCCTGGTGTAGGTTGATCCGCTAGCCTTACGGAGGGGCGGACTCCTCTTTGGGCCGGGTGTGGCATGGTTTTCCCGTTGAGTTTGTAGGAAGTAGTAATGTGATGGGAAACGGCTCAAGGAACTATCCCGGCATTTGCCTTTGGATGGCTAGGGAGCCAGGTCAACCTAGCCTGGGATAATCGCATCTCTACACCAATTACTGGTGACAAAGATACTAAGAAGTGTTTCTACATACCTCTACGTGGTTATTCCAAAGCATGCGTTTCTACATACCTTTACATGATTTATTCTAAGCATGCTTCAAGTCCTATGCATTTTGTATGATAGTGGGATGTCATTTCCTTTGATGATGTTCACACACACACACATATATATTGTTCCTATGCGGTCTGATGTATTTTTTAATTCAAATGTGCTTTTCCTGATCTTTTTGTTAATTAGGTAGTCAACGCCACTGATACGTCCGGAAAGCGTACTATTATAGGTGAGGCAGTTGCCATTTTTGAGATTTAGGGAGTTGTATCCGCTTCTTCTGACCTCGCAGGGGTCTATTAAGTCCCATTTTAAGTGACCTAGTTCTGTCTGAAGCTCTAAGGGCCTTGGTTCTGATTAGAGTTATAATATTGATTGTATTTAGGTCTTTTGAGTTCGCGCTTCCTGTTGTTATGCTCATGTTTGGTGAATCAAGATGTACTACTTGGGGGACTAAAGAGAGTCCAATTATGGTAGAATCAATAAGAAACAATGGTTAAAGTTATCTAATAGATGTGTCTCTTTTAAAATTACTTTTCTAAAAATTGGAATTTGTTGTCCAAATATTATTCATAGGGTCTCGTGTAAAGATTTTTTTACCTATAATTGCATTCAATTTTTGAAATGTGACTGCGTGTTTGAAAATGTACTAAAATCGATATATTTTTTTCGGTTCGGTTCCGGTTTTTGTTCTGACCAATATAACGGTTATTTTCAGTTTTCGATTAAGTTCCGGTTCGAAGCCCTGGTTTAATTTTGAATTGAAATTAATGACATAACCTACAAATCTATTCAGAATTAATTTTAGAATTCAGTAAAATATAAATGAGGGTATTATCGTTAGACGCGAGTCTTTTCGCCTATTTTTAAAGACTCCTCTCGTTATTATGACACCTCAAAAGTATGAACCAAATATGTTTTTAATCATCGAGGTGAACAGGTTTCAAAAACAGGTTTAAGACCTCTACTCTTTAATTTAAGCATTGATTTGTGGATTTTAAGTTTAATTCGTATATACAGTTTGTCCTCAACTTACGACCGAGATACGTTCCTGGACTTTGGTCGTAATTCTAATTCGTCGTAAGTCGAATTTCATACAAATTCTTTCGTCATCTGTACTTATATAGTACATAATAGCCTGGTCATTAGCTAAACAGTAGATTTAGGAAGAAAAGAAAGCAGTAGTAGGTCTTTTAAAAACATCAATTTTAGTTGAGTTGTTTGTTGTTTTTTTCTCTGTATATTTCTTTGCTGGCAAGCAAAGGAATCATTTATGAATATGGCGGTTTATACTCAAAAATCTTCGGTGTCGATCCATTTTGCAATTTTTTTTAAAATTACTTGATCCAATTTAAAGAAACGCTGCTTCCATTTCTTTCAATACAAATTTTTTGGAAGGATTCCAAGACCATTTTCTTTTTTACTCTCTTCTTTAAACCCATTGATTTTCGATGCATAATAATTCTTCATTTGTAAGATCTTCCAAATCATTTTCTATAAGTTGGTCTATGTCTTCACGATCAATATTAATATCAAGTTTCTTGCAAAGCTCTACAATGAGATTTGTAGTGTGTTCAATTTCATTTTCTTTTTCAAATTGCGGCTGAGTTATGTTTTCAAAACGTTTAGTAAGCTTTTTCCATATTCCATACATGCACGATGATGTGACCTCTTGCCATCCCTTTCCAATATTTTGAATTTCTTGATGAATATTAAAATTCTTCCAAAACTCTTTAAACGTTTTTTCCTCGTCAAGCGCTACTATTGCTTAGGCAAATGTAGTTTTTAAATAATAGGCTCTAAATGTGGCAATAGCTCCCTGGTCCATGGGTTGCAAAATACTGGTGGTATTAGGGGGGGGGGTATATCACGATTTTTAACGTTATGATGTAAATTTCAGATATGTGGTGGATGTCCTGGTGCATTGTCTAGTATTAAAAGTATATTGAATGGAATTCCTTTCTGATTAGAATATTTTTTACTTCTAGAATAAATAAATTCAAAAACCAGTCTTCAAAAATAAATTGTGTCGTCCACCCTTTTTTGTTTGAGCGGTAATATAGTGGTAACATATCGATATTGATTCCTTTGAGGGCTCTCGGCTTTTTAGAGTGATAAATCATTAGTAGTTTTTAATTTATATCCAACATGTTGCCACCCAATAAAAGTGTAAAACGATTCTTAAATGCCTTGAAGATCCTGGCATACTTACTCACCCTTATTAGTAGCAGATGCGGCTAAGACATTTTCTTCCATAGAAGTAGCGGTTTTGTCAACATTAAAGATTTGTTCCTTGGCGTATTCTTCTTCCTAATCAATGTGTAGAATATTTCGATAAAATCTTCAGCAGTCTTGTGAAATCGGCTCCTGGCTGCTCCACTAATTTTCACATTTTGATGAATTCGCCCGTTTTTGGATATCTATAAAACCAAGCATTACTGGTAATAAATGTTTTGCTGGTAGTTGGATTCATCCTTTAATTTTTAGGTTTTCAAAATCAGCGCCTTTGTCTTTATGGTCCTAGGGCTAAGGGGGATTCGTTTTTTTATCAAATCTTCCATCCAAATCACCAATCAATAGTTTTTCCATTTCGTAAATGGGTCCAAGTTTTTTTTTGGTATTTTGATATTGCTCCATTAACAGCTTCACTGATACTTAGTTTATTCTTCAAAATTGTAGAGATCGTTGAATGTGAACCGTAGATCGTGAGCTATGTCCATCACTCTTTTACCACTCTCATATTGTTTAATTTTTTTAAGTTTTATTTTTAAATCTATTGCACATCTACTCCGTTTGCTAGTCATTATGGGCACGATTTATTCCCGATGATTCAGGGTTGACAGGGTTGACAGGCAATGCAATTTAAAAAAAAATCTTTTTTTGATTACGTAGATTAAGTGCGAATGGTCGTAAGTAGAACCGTCGTAAGTCGAGGACTACCTGTATATTTTAATTAAAGATATATAACAAAAAAAACTTGCTTGAGACTTATTCTATAAAGAGAGGCATAAAAAAGTATTTATAATTACGAGTTTTTTAAATTACGGCTTCAAAACTCGAGTTTTATACGATACTGATTAACGTTATAATTATTGATCAATTTATTTATTTTTGTTACTTATGATGAAAGAAAATCATGGCAAAACAGAGATAGGTGTTTTATTGTTTTTTTTATTTCTTTTCAAATGCGTACTAATCCTCTGATACAATTATAAAAAAATCTTTTTCTATCAATTTAATTTTCTTAAATAAATAGATTTACACCTTTATACCCGTATTGCGTTCACGGAGAAAATCGTGTTATTTCAATTTGCCGATTGAAGCGGACCACGTAAGTGACCACGTATTTTATGTTTGTGTTCTGAGTTGGTTTTTTCTCATTTACTATTGATACATTGAGCAAATGTTTGCAAAAAGAAAATTGCTTTGCCCAATGTTGTAATAAAGATATATCATAATACTAACTCTGTATTATCATTACACTTGATTGATAACATGCATACGTTTTATTAATTTGTAATATTAATTCTCATTGTGTGCGTGGCATGTACGTTGTTTACCATGATTTTCTCTCCTCAATATTAGTTTAACATTTTAATATTGCATTATATATTTTGTTCTAGTTACGTAGAAAACATTTTGGCTCGTGATTTGCAAATATGTTTTCATTTAAATATCATATTACGTTACATGAAATTATTAAATTATTTTTTAGATATTGGATTTGTGCATCGGAAATCATGATCTTTATATGAGAAGACGAAAGCCCGACACAATGGAAGTACAACAAATGAAAACTCAAGCGAAAGACGCGAAGCAGGTTAATTCTATAAAACATTTTGCAGAGTTATATCTCTTCTGAATATTTCTGTAATTATTTTTTATAATTTATTAGAGACGTCATATTGAAAGAAACAAATTAGCTAAGGAAAAACAATTGCGCGAGACGGCAGAGCGGGACAGAGCGGCAATGGAACAAAGATTGATACAATATCAAGAAGAAATAAGGCTAGCCAACGAAGCACTGGTTAGTAATTTATTCATTGTATTATTATATTACAAATAGGATTCAAAGCCGAGCTGAAAAATATATTTTTTCAAATTATTTAATGTACATACTTAATATAATAATTATAATTTTAGAGACGCTCTGAAGAAACAGCAGATTTGCTAGCTGAAAAGAGTCGAGTTGCCGAGGAAGAGGCAACACTATTGGCGCAAAAAGCGTCAGAAGCCGAACAAGAGATTTCTCGAATGAAACTGAGTGCAATACAAACGGAAGAGGAAAAAGTATATATTTTTGTCTTTCATTTATAATTGACGCATTGTTTAAGGAGCGAATCGCGGTCAAACATGTGCTAGGCCGATTTTCCAAAATTTTATGAAACGTCGTTGAATCTTTAACTTATTAATCAACATATTGAGCCGAAAATTTAACTACTATTGGACACCACATTTACTGGATAGTGAATGGAAAAAACATATTAATACATATTATTATTTTTTCAGATTCATTTGGAAAGAAAAACTCGAGAGGCTGAGTTTCTTACAGCTCGCTTAGTTGAAGAATCTGAAAAGCGAGCTGCTGAAGCTGATAGACTAAAGGTTATTTTTATTTACCTTATCATAACTTCGTCCCCATCAAAGTAGTTTTCATTATATACACCTTCAGCAATTTTTATCTCCTTAATGATGGCAAAACTTTGTCCTTTGTTTTTTTTTTCATCGTTCGGAATAGGAAGAACCCATCTCCGGTGAATACAGACCCTCAGACTTCATAACAATCTTGTTTTGGCTAAAAAACTTTCCGCATTTTTCAAGTAAAAATCGTCAATCACAAAATATAAAGTGTGAGTCTCTCTATATTTCCCCCAGTGTCAAACGATGACACTGGTTAATTTTAATATTATTTAAGTTGGTTTAAAATGTGTAGTCATTATTTATTGATCGAGGAATAGAAGGCATTAAATTAATTAATTTCAACGCGCCAATTACTTACATTCATATTTTTATAAACATGCGGAGATAATGATTTTTTTCCACTTTCATACCTCCTGGCCAGTGTCATAAAGAATTTCCTGAATTCATAGTTTTCGTCGGAAACCTATCCGAGTAACTTAGATTAGTCGCTGTTAACTTACATTATCGAAATAATATGCATGTTACCTACAAGCCATAACACTGGTTATTATTGATCAATATACATCATAGAAATTGTCATAACCACGAAATTAAACATGTTTTAATCTACTTAACACATTGTTGTCGGGACACGGATTTTTCCGTTTTTGCGGAACTGCTACTGGATTGCGGGACCCGTAAAAATTCGTGTTTTGTAGTCTGTTGCTAGAAGTCGGCTCACGTGTTTATCTGTGTAATTTGAACTGCATTTTTTTTTGTTGTCAGCAGCTAGATGTCACAGCTTTAATATTTAATGAGACATTTTTTTCGTACATTTATACAGTTCCACCAAATGTATTGTACTAATTTTGATATTGAATTTTTATTTTGCTAAAAAATGGCTGCGCCAGGCTTAAAACAATGCGCGAAATCACCTGACAACAATATGTTAATATGCCAATATTTTTACAATATTAATAAAAAATGTAAAAATTGGTTTAGGTTAATACCGAAATTTAAAAATACACCTATCCCTCACTTAACACGGTTTCAGTTTCGTTGAAAAAAAATTTTTTTTCGATTAAATCTTGCTTTGTAGACGTGCGCACAGCTGCGGGAATTTACAAGAATAACGGTTAAAGTATATCTGGATGACAACTGTCCATTTTAAATGTAAAAAAAAATGGTACACCTGAAATAAATATCTTTTTTCTATGTTCAGAATGTTTCAATAAATTTTTCAGTTCTATTTACCTATTTCTTTAATATTTTTAAAAAATAACGTATCCTCTCTTTTTCATACATTTGTTAGTCTCGCTTAACACGGTTTCGTTTAACACGTTTAACAGAACCTATCTATCTTCCGTGTTAAGCGAGGGATGGGTGTATGTACAAAAAGTGTGTCTTTTATATAGATTATTATTCCGCCAATGTTCTTTCTTTTTAAATATATTTTATTAATTATTAACAAATTTGTTTTACGAATTGTTTCAGAATGAACTAATTCAGGCAAGAGTCGCAGAAAAACAAGCCAAGGAAAATTTATTGCATTTTCTTAGTCGAAACACAACCACAACCTTGAGTCAAGTAAAATATTCATTTATTTAAAAAAAATATATTTTCAAAATATTTAGTGAATGCATTTAAATATCCTAAATTATGTTTTATTATTTATACTCTTTGTTTTTCAGACTCCCATACCGTCGTTGTTATTCCCGTCCTCATGTTCTTTACCGTCAGATCTTCAATCCGATTTACAATCATTGCACATATCAGGCCATGAACTAGAACCTCTTACAATAGAACCAATAAATGATTTAACATCGTACGAGTTGATGGGCGACGGTGATATTCAACAATTGTCATTAGAAATAGAAAAAGAAAGGTGAAATACTCTTTAATTCAATTATTGTAGCATTATTTTACCAATATTCGACATGGATTCAATTATTTTTCCAGAGTGGATTATCTCGGAAAGTCCAAGCATCTCCAAAATCAATTACGTGAGCTTCGTACGAAGATCGAGGTGTTAAAAGTGGACGAGAAGCAATCGAAACTCGACCAAATCCACGAAGATCAATTACGCATGGGCGAAACCAAATATTCTACATTAAAAAAAGTGAAGTCGGGCTCTACGAAAGCTAGAGTTGCGTTTTACGAAGAACTTTGACATTATGTTTTATTAATGTTTATTAAATATTTACTCTTGATAACTTAATTTATTGTTTAGGTATTACTATGATGCTCTCAGATTCAAAAAGATTAATTCAAATATATCAATATGAATATTATTAACACTTTATCGGTAATGGGGTAACATAATATTCTAATCGTGAAATTGTTTAATCGATGTGTGTGGCGTAAATTTATTTGCATGCAGCTTGTATCGCTTACACGTTAGCGTAATGACCTCAGCAATTGAATAATCGGATTACCGAAATATTATTATACTTTATTATAACCCAACGGTTGAGTGTTAATCCATTATTTACACTATAATATGAATTGCTTGCGAATAAAAATAACTTTCTTAACTTTGACTGAACTATGAGATATTATTTTTTTATGTAGTGAATTTTGAAATTATTAATGTTTAAAACCGACTAGTATATCTTGGCAAAATAAGAGCTCGGCATGAATTGTTTTTATCATTTTGTACGGAGCTTGAAAATATATAAGCCAAGAAATACTAGTCTCTCTTTGTCTCGGGCTGGTATTCGCCCGGACTCGTGCAATGCCCGAAAGTTATTTTTACAATAATCACAAAATGCATTAAATTATATACTAATGTTAGCTAGAATTTGATTATATAAATTTATAATATGTTGACTATATACAAGAGATGAAATTTAATACAATACCGCATTCGCCCAAGAATACGGTGGACTACATGTGGATTTTTAAACATTTTTATTCACTATCACTTGGGCTAATACAGTATTATGGTTATTAATTTAATTTAAAAAAAAATTGCAGGTATTGGAACAAGATTAACTCTACTAATTGAATTGTTTTTTTTTTTAATATTTATTGTTTCTCTACGTTGTAATAAAATGAATATAAAATTATATAAATTGTTGGCATCGTTAATCTTATTCCTAATGAAATCACGCTCGTGAATTAGCTCGGAATTTCATTTCTTGTGTTGTGCTTTTAATGTGCCTTATACAAAAATTGTAATATTTCATTAATTTATTATATATGCATTATATATTAATATATATTTTATTTGTGTACTATATATGTAAGTATATGAAAGATTGAATATATCTTTTGCCCTATATGTATCATTAATTATTTAAGAGAAATGTATCGCTATCGAAATTTTTATTCGGTTTCCGTAGTTTTATACCGGTGAAACAAAACAGGTTATTTTGTGATAATATTATGACGAATGTATCGTATTATTTAAAAAAAGTAATTAAACTACTGAGTGTTAAACGCGGAAACCTATATATGTATTGACTTTATTTCCTCGTAACAAAAAAAAATAAATATTGACCTATTTCATTTCATTTTAAACTACTTTAATTATTAACAGTGGATAATATACAGTAACGAGTATGTATGTACATTATTAGAAAATTATTTTTTATGTCTACGCACAAATATAAAACTTTGTGTACCTTTTTATACTATGATTTTTATTTTACAAGAATGTTCCTTTAAATTATATAATCAAAATATTATTG
>JAGXCT010036785.1:13316-117903 GCA_022495035.1 Philopotamus ludificatus
AACGAATACCAAGACAAACCCCCTCCTACTTGCCTGGACACAGTCGAGAGGGTAAGAGCCTTGTGGCCTGGCAAATGATGATGATGATTATTTTTTTCGGACTGTGTTATTTCAAAATCGTGTTAAAAAATCCATGTTAAAAAAGAGTTGAGTGTATTTACATGAGAACCTTATTCATGGTTTCTAAAGAGGTCAAATGTTATCCTCAGCTGTGTTGCCAGTTTCTTTGAGTATATTTTCAGCTTTGGCTATACAGGATTTTTACATCAAATACACCCTTTTGCAAATCAAATACTCCCTTTTCTATTGAAATGACTATTGAAAAGGGGTCAATTTGATTTGCAAAAGGGTGTATTTGATGTTAAAATCCTGTACTTCATTATTATTCTCGTTACAGAAAGGTTCTACAGAAAATTTTTGATCAATTAACATAGTGATCCTGTAAATATATGCTCAGAACCTTTTTTTATATATTGAAGCTAGTGTAGTCCACTTTTCAACAAGTTGTTTTCTCTTGTTCTTGCTTCTGAACCATATTATTTTTAATTCTCATCTGCTTTGACAGTATCTAAACCTTATTTGTTTTTTATTAATTTATGACATTTCATATATGACAGCCCGCCATTTCTTCAATGAATCTACAGGTGGAATGTTTTTAGAAGCTCAACGAGCCAGGCTCGAAGAAGCACCTGCGCGGCCGGCGGCCGGGTAGCGAGTGCGGTGCGAGGTGGGGCGCGGGGCGGCGGCGCACTCAAGGTCACGGCGGGGTCACATTCCAGGCGGCAGCGCAGTGCGCAGGCGCGCGCTGGCCCCGCCCCCCCGCCGCGCCGGCCAATGGGCGCCTCACTCTCCGCTGGAATGGCGCGGGGTGCGCGCGTTATTTTTCCGTCCGCCGAAACTTTCCCGAACTTTTGCACTCAATCAGATTGCGCGTTGCAATTTTGACACTTCCCGCCGAAGAGTCGGACGTCGGTCGACCGCACCCGGACGATACGATCCCACTGTCGCGGCAAGGGTTCCACATCCACGGGTTCGACTCAGAGTCGTTTGAAAAAAAAAATCGAGCTCGCCGACTCCAGATACGGAAACTAAACCATAAAAATAATTATATAATAATAATAATAATATTAATAAAAGTGTTAGTGGATCGAATTTTCACGTGTTATTACAAAATGGATTCGTAATCAAATTATCTGATGTGAGTACAAAATGTTTATTAAAAAATATTTGAAAATATTTATTACACTCTCGGCGTATGGCGTTAATTTATAGATACAATTGTAACGTTGGAAATTTATAACAAAATTATTATTCATTCCGCGATTGCATTGGAATCTAGTCGGTTTATTATGCGTCGAGTGCTCGCCGGGATATCGACAAAATAATAAAATCATAATTACATACCTTCGAGATTGTGTACAAGGTTTTAAATTAAAATTACAATAGTTCAAAATGTAGAATCGAGCGATGCGGATCTTGATCATTGACCTTAGCGCGGTTCTGCATCAAAACTTTTGTGGTCGAGTCGAATGCAATGCTTACACCAAAAAGCTCAAAAGAAATTAAAATTAAATATTTTTTTTACGCGCCTTGTACAAATCGTTAAGGTGCAATTGCCATGAAATGCGTTATTATTATTCCGGGGATGCACCTGAGTTACTTTCCGTTCGTAAATTTTTACCTGAGTCGCTCCTCTCCCCGCACACAAAAAAATCTCCATTCACATTCTGAAATTATATTAATACGAATCGTCATTTAATTGCATACGTTAATATTATGGCGTGTTTCATTTGTATGCAGATTTCGTGCGATAATCGAGGTTTTTAGCAGAAATTTGACAGCGCAGAACCATTCTTTTTTTTATTAAATAAAAAGGTTGCCGATGCGTGGGTGCGGTAATATCCTGTCGGTGTGTCTTGCAAAATGGATTCTCGCGTTATTGGTGGTCGGCGTTCACGGCTCACTGGTGACGGATCGGTCTGGCCATCGGACTGACGTCGACATGCTCCGAGGTTCCTGAGATTCCTGTACCCGGCCATTCTTCGGCCCCTTTATGCGTACCAAATCATCTAATTACGCGTGTAGCCATTGTATCTGCCGTCCGCGCACGGTTACTCAATAGAAAGCCATTATCAAAACCTGAAAAATATTTTCAGACTATTTCACAAATGAATTGATACACATATTCTTGGCAGATTTTTTCAAACGATCTAATAAGAAGCCTCCAAGGTTTCTTCAATAAAAACATCTCATGATTGAGATACTATTCGTAAAATGTTATATTTACGAAATGTCCTTCAATACATAGAATGATGATTTTTATATATTCGATTTTATCTCTTTATCAATCGCATTCTATTAGTTATTGCAGACCACGTGCTTTGTAGTGCCATATTTAAATATATAAGCCGATTCTGCGACCATATTATTAATGAATCCCTTCGCAATTCCGTGTAGCAGCTACTCAGTTGCTTGCCATTAATTGAGTTATTATTATTTGTGATTTCATGTTGAAGAAACGGTGAATTCTCATCTAATTTGATGAATTTTTGCCACATTTGAACCCGGACAGATTTATGCTCAATCGTGAGGTATCTTCTCTACGAAATCTGCCGATTTTTTAAAATGTTCTTGAACGTTTGACCATAAGTGCAAGAGTGTATCTGCAATCTGTTGAATAAATTTAGCTGAATTCGCTTAGACGTAAAATTTTATTATTTTTAAATATTTCTCTCACTGTCAATACACTCGAGTGCAAAATATCTCAATTTTAAACACGAGAAAAAATCAAAAATATGTACTTGCACTTCTCAAACTCAATTTTCATGTCCGCAATGTTGGAAAACATTGTCTTTTATATCTTCGGGAATAAGAAGAAGTCGTAGAAAGCTATGTACGGCGAATACGGAGACTGATGCATCATAACGATGTTGATTTTGGCCAATAATTTAATTACACAAGTAATAAATTCAGTTTTAGATAGTCAAATATAAAGTGAGCATACAATATGGCTACGAATTTCAAAATACGTTATAAACAAGTCTACAACAATCAAAAAAAATGTAGAAATGAACTATTAAGATAAGCTAAACTGTTTCAAGACTTGTAGGTAACATACAAATTGTTACGATAATGTATGTTAACCGCGACTAAGCTAAGTAAGTTCTCGGATTGGTTAATCCTCCGACGAAAATCTACGAATTTAGGGAATTCTTTATCACACTGACTAGAGCAGTGTTGTCCAACAGAAATCGTTAGTGGGCCGCATAAAAAACAAAAAGTATTAAAGCAGGTGATAATTATGCGTATGTCAATTCGGCCTCCCTCCCCTCCCCATAATTCAGCCCACCCTTTATGATTTTTTTTTCCAAGAGTTTGGGCTAAGTAATTATACAATTATTTTCCCAAGGTCATTTATTTGTTTTCAAATTTATTATTTTGTGTTTCGTACCTATTTAAACATTTCTTTATTCAGTTTTTGCAAGTCAATTTCACCCATTTGCTAATGAAATTCATCTTTTTGCAAATGAAATCAATCTTTTTGCAAATGAAATTAGCCCTTTTGCAAATGAAATTAATATTTGTAGAAGGCTGAAAACTCCAATAGGGCCGCAAAGATAACGAACTGGGCCGCATGCGGCCCGTGGGCCGCGTGTTGGACATCACTGGACGAGACCCATCACCTCCACATTTACTTATTTATTTATTTTGACTACGATGGATGAATGGCATAACAGAAAGATTTCAAAGCGCCATTTGTTCATATAAAGATTTGATAAAGATTCTAAAGATGTAAGGGGAATAAGTCTCTCACACTAATATTCTCCCAAGTGTCAAACCACGACACTGGGTTATTTTTTAATATTATTACTCTTAGATTGAAATTGATTAATAATTAAACAAATGATAAATGGCATTAAATTAATTGATTCCAAAATATTTTTATAAAATATACTGAGGTAATGGGTATCTTCCTCTTACATACCCCCTGGCTAGTGTCATAAAGAATTCTCTGAATTCGTAGTTTTCGTCGGACACCTATTCGACTACTAACTTAGCTCAGTCGCGATTAACTTACATTATCGAAATATATGTTACTTACAAGTCATAACACACGTTTTAAAAATACATCCTTCGTTGAATAAATCATATTGGATGAACCATTGTCATGGCTTGTAGGTAGCATATATCAGTTTCATAATGTAAGTTAACTACGACAGACCTAAGATCGTACCCGGATAGGTTAATCCTCCGGCGAAAATCTATGAGTTTTGGGAATAATTTATAACACCGAGAGGGAATGTAAGCGTGAGTGACTCATTCCCCTTGAATCTTTAGAATCTTTATATGGGTGAGTGGCGCTTTAGATTTTCTGTTATGCTATCCATCCATCGCAGTCAAACAAATAAATAAATCACAAATTCTTCGCCGCATAGGCTTTAATTACGGCAACGTTTGATTGGTTTTCTCCTAGTTAATTTGACGGAACCCAGTCGTGTACTATTGGGTGGCGAATAGGAAGAAAGGCCTCCCACAAGAATGCCGTTAAGTCGTTAGTAAAACACGTTGTGTGCCGTGGTTATTAAAAAGCATTAATTGGATTTAGTCACTTTTTTTATACCAATCCCAATCTATCGCTGGATACACTTCCAGGAACGTGACAATGTGAAAATGATGAATCTTTTTATTTCCATATGATACGGCGATATCATTTCCTATTCATCTATTTACTGGACAGCCGTACCGGACCGTTAATCTAAATATTATATTCGTAATGAATCTTTGAATTTGATGGGCCCGTATCGTCACTTTAATAATATTTAGAATATCTTTGAATAATTAGGATGAATCAATCATCGTATGGGCAATATAAAAAAATATATCATAATCACTGCCAGTGCTTTGGAGCATTGTGAATGAAGCTCGATGGAAAATTATACTCGGTATTACGCTGCAAACGAAGGCTTGCATTCCTACATTATTTTGTCATTAAAACAGGTTTATTCGATATGAAAGTTCACGGAGATAATCACGATACTTTCAGGCGGGAATGCAAATAATTTGCAATAATTATCCGCGGAAAATTATATAATTTATCATTTTAATTCATAATTATTAAGGTTTCCGGACGCTTATGTTTGATAAATATTTATAGTAATGCATTTTCTTTGGTTTCGTAAAATTATAGAAAATCACTGTCTCTCATCTCCGGTCCAAATTAATTATAAGTAAGAAAAAAAAAACACTTAACAGTCGTCCAACCGGTGAAAACATTCAAAACAAATTACTTTTTTTCTGACGGCCCCTAACAATAGCCAATCTTCATCTATCATTAGCTGGTTACTGGTTATTACGTATCCAGACGGCAACCGGTAGGGCTAAGTGAGTTAACAATACTTTTTGGGCATATGGTATGTGCTTATGTGTAAATAATTAACAAAAAAATACCGCACATTCCGGACGAACATCAATTAAATTGCATTTTGTTCGATGAGTTTCGTCGAAAATTTTCCGGTAAACGTCGTAAAATTCGTCGGATTTCTGCACAAACGTCAATTTCATTGTTGAAAAGTTGCAACAATATGAGTGTTATATCGCAAATACTGTGAAAAAACATATCGAACCGGTTTGTTATACACTTTTTCAAGTATCATCCATCATACTCCATGGGTGTGTGTGTATTATGTGTCGACAAAAAGTATATTTTTTTTTATATAAAACAATAGTCCTTTGATGGCGAGATGAAATGCTAATGACTAAGTTTAATTACATTTTTTTTTAATAATGGACAAAATATTTTTAAACGATATTCATCTCGTCCAATCTGTGGATACATTTTTTTGTCTGTTTCTGGATCAAAAATTTTGATTAAAAAAAATCACACGCCACACCACCGATACGAAAATCCGAATAACGCATTCGTTAACATATAAAGGTCGGAATTATGTTCGCTCGAGCAAGAAATGTCATCGAATATTATCGGGTACGCTATAATGTGATCGAGGATTAAGATCAAATCTGACAGTAAAGAGATTAATTAATATATGCAAATAATTATTATAAGTTAAAGCATTTATTATTTAGATTACCGATATTTTTTTGTACGCCGTTTTAAATTGAATTCGGCATTTTATTGATTTTTTTTTGAAAAAATGACAATCTATTAATTAAAAAATTTCTCACGTGTCGGACTTGTTTCGATCTTTTTGTTAATTTCACATCGGTTTTTGTGATGATAGATCAACGACAGGCTTTTACGCATACTTGATCAAAATAATAATTAATAAACTGTCAATCAATTATAGCAGATAACGCCATTCTTTCATGTCGGTGTATTTAGAAAAAAACGGGCTTAATAGATCTTGTATACAAATTAAAATTAACATTGAAATCTCGTATACATTTTCAGCCGGTTGACATTAACATATAATATTCAAATTTGTATCGATTCAGAAGAATGTGCTGCTAAATTGCTTTAAAAAGGGCAATACACAGGTAACTCTTCTATAACACGGTATACAACAATACGATTTACCTATAGCACCATCAGAAATATACGGAAACCTTTCTATAACACGGAATCCAACGACGCGGCTTTACTCTAACACAAAAAATCTAGAATCATTTTTATTGAATACACGCCCATCCGCTCACAAAAGCCAAAAAGAAGGTGTAAATTGCCTGTCTCCATACCAGGAGAGCTACATTCAGCTTTTAACCCATTGAGGCTCATTTATTTATTTATTTGACTACGATGGATGGATGGCATGACAGAATATTTCCAAGGCGCCATTCAAAGACGCAAGAAGAATGAGTCTCTCACACTTATATTCCCTCCAGTGTCAAACCACGGATTGGATTGAAAATTATATTATTTGTTTTATAATTATTATTCAACGAAGGATAGATGGCATTAAATTA
Source organism: Philopotamus ludificatus (assembly GCA_022495035.1). Lineage (NCBI taxonomy): Eukaryota > Metazoa > Arthropoda > Insecta > Trichoptera > Philopotamidae > Philopotamus > Philopotamus ludificatus. Next base: position 20,238 of record JAGXCT010036785.1, read on the forward strand.
TTTATTCCCAACTACCTACATAAATATTTTTATAAAACATTCGGAGGTAATGGGTCTCTTCCTATTACATATCCCCTGGCCAGTGTTAGAAAGTATTCCCTGGATTCATAGTTTTCGTCGGACACCTATCTGAGTACTAATTTAGCTCGGTCGCGGTTAAGTTACATTATCATGTCATGCTTCTAATTATAAATAAAATTGCATTATTAATATATATTAGATAGATTTTACAATAATAGATTTTTTTCAGTTTTTATTTTTCTCATTTAATAACATCTGATACCATTATAATAAATTTGACATATCGTTGTTACATCTATCTAATATTTAAATAATAATAAATAATACTAATTTATTTGACATAAAAAGCATGACATTGAAAATCATGCGACATGAGGCGCGGTCGGCACATACACGTCAATACTCTTCAAAGGGTTAAGGAATACTAAACAAGCCGAAATTACAGACTTTTCCAAGATGACAGAAGACGCAAATGATAAAATGATTCAGAGAGTAAAACGTTTGCGTTTAATTGTATCGAGCAGTGTTGAGGAAGTATATTATTAAATTGAGGCTCAACAGATAATAAATAATTAAATTTTGTATTGTTTGACGCATACATATGTTAATTTTAAATTACATAAGTTGTTTATTTACAAAATATATATGTTTTTAATATTTTTTCGGAACCTAACCCCCAATTTTGTACTAACTCTGGGTCTAGGAACCCATTTGCCGTGTTATAAGCGAATTATATGTATATATTTGAAAATATTTAAAATTTATTTCGTATAAAAAAGAATCACATGAATATCCCAATAAATAAAATAAAATTGGATCCAGCGGCGGATCAAGTCAGGGCCCCAAGCGGTATAAATTTCAATTAAACTCAATAAAACTCTCATTAATTAACACATTAAATAAATCGATTAAAAAGCAGATTTTTACATGGGTTTTCGTCAGGCTTTATTTCTTGCAAATTCGTCAATTATTTTGGCAGTGTCAATTCGGTTTCAAATTTCTTGCTCTATATACAGAATGTCTCTTATTCTACCACAGTATTCCTTAAATATTTTGACGCATTAGATACGCAAATTCATCATCAGAAGTACAAATATCAATACACTTTATATATTCTTCAATTTTTCTATCGTTTATTCCTTTTTTAAAGTTTAAATTTTAAGGTCTACCAAGCTCTTTGATATATTGAGGCCCTACGTGACCGATTAATCCCCTTACCATGTAATCCGGCATTGGTTAAATCATGAATGATTTAAGCATTTACCATCTTTTAAGTTCAAAATATATTTACATTATGAATATTATTTTTAATAAATTAGGCTGTCCAATTATCACATTTTTTGTTGTGGTGTTGGTACGCCTGCCCTGAATTCTTACGTATTTTGGCGTGTCAAAATTTGGAACAAGAAATTTGCATCAAATTGTGCTTTAAAAATTAAGGATTTAAGCTCAGCACGGTATTGGAAATGTGGAATGTTGCTTTTGGCGAGTCTTTTATTTATTTGACTACGATAGATGGATAGCTTAATAGAAAATCCATATAACGATTCTAAAGATCCAAGGGAAATGAGTCACTCACGTATCATAAATTATTCCCAGAACTCATAGATTTTCACCGGAGGATTACCCTATCCGGGTACTATCTTAGCTCTGTCGTAGTTAACTTACATGATCACACTGTAAGTATGTTACCTAGAAGCCATGACACTGTTAAATTTTAAATAGTATTTCAGTTGATTTGAAATTGATATTATTCGTTTTATAATTATTAATTCAACGAAGGATAGATGGCATTAAATTAATTAATTCTAAGGCACTAACTACCTACATACAACTTTTTATAAACATGCGGAGGTAATGGATCTCTCACACTTAGTATGTTACCTACAATGCCATGGCCATGGCACTGGTTACATTTTATGAACAAACGAAGCGATTACATGTAGTAGATGCGTTACCAAGACGTTGAAGATGACAAACGCCATGGAGGCACGTAAAAAACTGATGACAACGCCAAAAAAGTAAAGAAAATGATTATAGACAATTGCTAAATAATTATCAGCGTGTTTGCTGATGATGTTAGCATATCATCTGACTCATACCGAGCAATTCCTTCAAATGTTTTCACATGAGACGCGAGGCAGCAAAATTAGTTCCGTAATTGCAGAATTTAAAGCAGAAACAGTGCTGCATTGTTTAAGAATTGCTGAATGAATCTAATGATAATCTATAACTTTTTGAACAGGTCATAATTGACGATGAAACAGCCACAAACAGGCCATAAACAAGTCGTAATTGACGATGAACAGCCAGGACCAACAAATTCTCACCAAGTTCTATTGAATGTGAAGTTTTGCTCGTTGTTTTCTTCGATTTCAACGACACAGTATGCCATGAGTTCTTGTCAACAGGTCGCACGGTCAATAAGGAGTACTTACTGTCTGGATTTTCTATGCCATTTGCATAAAACGACCAGAAGATGTCCGGATTTATGGCGAAACAACTCATGCGCCTGCTCATACATATATCACTGTTCGTATTTTTTTACCAAAACCACCACTGTTATGATGCCTTAGTCTCTGGATTAGTCGAACATGATTCCTTGCGACTTCCATCTATTCCCGAAGAAGAAGAAAAACAATATGAAACGATGAATTAAGCAGATAAAGACAGAATCGCTTAGTGACATTCTGATAATTGCGTTCTAGAAATGGTTCCAAGATGAAAAAGCATCGGCACAAGTTTATGATGTATCTGACAATTACATTGATAATTAATTAACATTAATAGCACGTCTATATATAAACTAGATCTGGAGATCTCGGTATCTCTGGATAAGATAATATATTACGATAGAGATAATAATTAAACTGTGGGTTAACTTTAAAACAAGTTAATATTAGAGTAATTATTATCATGATTCGTAAAATACCAGGAAACCAAATATCTATTAGTGACTCATGATCTGTCCGAGATAAGCGAAGCCATCGTCTTCGCAGCACAGTTTTCCCATGCAAGTACCGACCGCTACCGACGTTAATTAACTTTGGTATTTGGCTGTCAACCGGTTTGTCCGTCTCATCATTGACGAACAACTGATCGCAAGATCATCGAGTCTGTCCGCGTTATTAATTGCCGCTATTTCCATATCCTATTCCGCCGAGTAAAACTCTTTCATGCCGGTTCGGTTCATTATTTCGCCATTTCTTTGTTTGGAATCGGTGTAATAAAGATGCGGTCGTGGTCCGTACTAACGCTTCATACTTAGTTTGTCGTCGTGAAAGTAACTTAGGCGATTTCTCGCGTAATTCAATCTCGCTTAGAAATCGCGCATTTTTTCCGCGACATTTAAACCGCGCGATTTTGCGTCAGACAAAAACGTGACACTGTTCGAGATGCGATGCGATTATTTTTTTGTTTTTGTTTCTTTCGATATGCAATTTGTTGCAATTCAATTATCAATCTGTATGACCCATTTTCGCCGTTTTTAAATTGCGGCTCGCAAAAGCGCACCGTTCCGATCTCGTGGCATTGCAGAATCTCCGGCGTTTCGGTGGGCGTCAAAAAATGCACGAACGAGTTTTACGTGTCCGGTGGATGAGATTCTTTGATTGTTACAATTAATTTAATATTCGCAAAAGGTAGACGCATGATCGCAAACAAGAAACACAATGTTGAGCCAATTTTGTATCAAATATAATGGCATAACAATAAAATGTTGTTGGTGTAATTTTTTGTTAATGTTTCAAGGGGACCTCTATTAAATCCATCCTAATATATTTTTTTTCGTATTTAATGAATTGTTTTTTTTTTATTGCAGATTTGAAGATCGAGTGTTGTGCAGTTTGTTGTAAATATCAGTGTTAAAATGTTAATGACGCAATTTTTCATAAGTGCGTTTGCAATTAATTCCGTCGAATACAACACACGCTACGGTGAGACATCATGTAAATTTTCGCCACTTACAAATTGCCAAAAAGTGCGTTTATGATATGTCCTGCAGAGTATGCCGCACCTAGATCATGTCGCAACGAGATTTTTCGGAGGCAAGTAATCGCATTTTTTTTAAACATATAAATTGCATTCGACATCGGTCGGTTTTCAATAACATTTTTTACCTCGCTCTGAGATTCCCTCACACAATTATTATTTTATGGTTATTTTATATAGCAGGATGTGGTTACATTTTTTTTGTATTCCCTGCAATTACGCACGACCAGGGATCGGTATCCATTGTTTATTTGACTACCTGCCCAACACCTAACAAGATATCACCTCTACCGGTCAAATTTAATCTCGGATGTTTCAACAAGTCCATTGTTTTGAATAATTTTAACGCAAATTTAAAATTAAATATGGCGTCGTAAATATTAGCCAGGTTTGTGTTCTCACCGCTTGTTGATATCTCCAACAAATGATGGCCCCCAGTCATAAAAATATTGATATATCTTAAAATATCAATAATTAGCAACGCAATACGCTAACGTCTTTGAGTGTATCCCAATTTGTGGACCGCTATTTTAATTTTTATTATTATGGGTCAATGTGAAGTTATATTAATTAAGTTCGAGCACAAGATCATTTCCCCAAAGACTGGGCTTGACCGTTAACGCGTTAATTACGCGAAGACACTAATCTCTAGGTATACACGCAGTCGAAGCAGGGCTTCGACTGTGGGATCAAACGAAATCAATTGGTAATTATAACCGAATATGTGCTCGAGTACAGTCATGGGAATAAATTCGATTACGGGAATTTTGACGAATTTTAATTTTTGACCGAATATTCTTCAATAACAATATTAATAAATATTTATTGATACAAAAGATAAAATATATTTAACCGATCCGTCAAGGCGGCTCGAAACTAACGGCTCCGGCCGATGGGGTCTATTTTGTATGAAATGAATGTATGAAAATATACCCCAAACATTTCAAGTCAAGATATTGATAAATTCTTCGACAATACCTTGACATTTGTTTTAAAAATGGATTTATCTAAGATCAAAAATAGTTATTCATGATATGCTTCATAATTAGGTCGATAATTTGGATTTTTTTACTAATCAATATGACGCGTAAGCTACGTACGAACTCGGCTCGTCGCATATGGTATCACCACTTGCACAGCACGATGTTTTTCTCGCTCGCATCCGGTACGAAGCGAGGAAAAGATCGCAACCGTGCTAATAGAAAATAATATTTTTGTTTTTATTTTTTTTTCGCAATTGCGGACAATAAAGGCCAATGAATATTTATATTTATTCTTTAGAGATTTTTAGACAAACTTGGGGTCCCAAATAGACCCCATCGGCGTGGCTAGGTTATGTAGTACCAGTTAAATTATTAATATCTGCATTCTAAAACATGGCTTGTATGTAACATACATATAATTATGATAATATAAATTAATAGTGACTGAGCTAAGTTAGTATTCGTATATTAATTCAAGGAATTCTTTATGACACTGGCTAGGGAGTATGTAAGTGGAAGAGACCCAACATTTCCATATATCTACGTAGGTAGTGGCGCTCTGGAATTAATTAATTTAGTGCCATCTATGGCTTCGTTCAATAAATAATATAAATTCATAACCTACTGAAATAATATTAAAACTAATCAGTGTCATGGCTTGTAGGTAAGTAACATATATCAGTTTGATAATGTAAGTTAACCGCGACTGAGCTAAGATAGTACTCAGATTGGTTAATCCTCCGGCGAAAATCTATAAATTCTGGGAATTCTCCATGACACTGGGAGATAATGTAAGTTTGAGTGAATCTCACAAAAAAATAACTCACTTAAATATTACTCTTTTTCATCTTTTTCAGCGGCGTCCGTTCTTCTTCATTATCAAATTTTCTTTATTTTATGATTTTATATATGATGAATGAATAATTCTTTATTATATGATGAATGAATAAATAATTATAAAACAATTCAATCAAATTGAAATAATATTAAAATTAATCAGTGTCGTGGTTTGACACTGGGGAGGATTGTAAGTTTGAGTGACTCATTCCCTTACAACTTTAGAATCGTTATCGATTTTTTATATGGGTGAGTGGCGTTTTAGATTTTCTGTTATGGCATCCATCCATCGTATTCAAATAAATCAGTAATTAAATAAAATATAATTTAAAGTCATTGAATATTTCGTTTCACGATTGCAAAATTAGGTAAAACCTTCCTAAATCAAATTCCAAACTATCCAAAATCTCAACTAACGTTATTTATTATATTAAAATTAAGGATTTCCACATAAAATATGGAAGAATACATTCTTGGCGAGCTAAAAAACTATTAAAAACCTGTCAGGTCATTGAGATCAAACGTCGAATCAAACTAGGATGGTCAGTATTTGGTGAACTCGCCCACGTTTTAAGAGGAGAAATTCCAAACAGATTGAAGCGATAGGTCTTTGATAGATACATCCTGGCGTGATAACATATGTTGCTGAAATCATGATCATCACTCTTCAAGTGATTACTATTCTACAGATGACACGGTAATCGAGCGAACTATACTTGATATCGGTTTCCTGGTTCGTATGCGCAATAAGTATGAACTAAAATAACAGACGTGTTGATGTGGAATGGGTAGGTTACATAATACGACAAAGAAAAGATCATAGGATTCGATGTACCAAAATACCATAGGCACCAAAATGAGTTAAATTAAATATATAATTGATACGTCAGGCCTCTTAAAAATAAGAGGTATCCAGTAGTGGATGCCCAAAAATGCTGTTAAAGTAGAAGAATATTTATGGTTTAATATTTTAAAGAATTTGGATGTATATTCAAATCTTTTTTGTGCGGTGGATAGGGAACGCATAAAAATATTACAAAAAACATAATATCTAAATAAAAAAAATAAAAAAATAATTTACCTTTAATTTTTGCTTAAAAATAAATCTTTCCTTAATGGTCCAAAGATATGTAAGCACTTTGAAGGACGGTAATTAAGGAATGTGATTATATAGTGCAGTGATAGCGAACCAATGAACCACGGATCTTATTTTATCATTATTTTTCTCAAGTTCTTAATCGATTTGTCAATATATTAGAAGAAATAAAGCTCTCTTTGAATAAAAAATACAATAGTCTTATACGAATTTTTAAAAATAATCATTTCATCATTTCAATCAACTGAATAGAACACTTCGGGGAAATGGATCAATTATATTAATATTGTTTAAATGTATTAAAATATTTATGATGAATCCCGTAACTCTTCTCCCCCTTTTCTAGTAACGCCACTGACTTGACCCATGGGCTAGTATTAAAAAAAAGAATAAACGAAAACTTGACCCAATTCTCAAAAAGGTTCGCCATCACTGATATAATGCAATGAATCAGTGATGGCGAATATAATGCCTTTTGGAAATGCAGGCGAACTGCGCTTTTTTATATTCATATAAAAAAAATCGCACAAAAATAGGTTTGACTGTACAACGTTTATTAAAAAAATTGTCACAATTTTTATTATGTTGGTACATTAATCCCTGACGTATCTTGACATTGGTTGCGTTATTGGATGACTACTTTATTATAATCTGTCGCTTTTCCACAGTTTTACTTGTTTTGGTTGGCTCGATGAGTTTTTGGTCAAACAACAAGGTTATAATAATTCAGCCTCTGTATTCGCCAAGCATGACTCATTGCGACTTATGAAAAAAATGAAAAATACGATATTTTACCGATATTGAGTAGATTAATACAGAATCGTCGGGGTAGCTAAAAGTAATGGAAGAAATTTGGATTTGTAATTCATGCTTTAGCCGGATCAGCACCCAATTATCAGTTGAAAATATAGTGCGGCCAGTGGCGGATCTCCTCTTAGGCGCATAGGCGCGCGTCTGGGGCCTCATTTATTCAGGAGGCCTCAAAGTTCGGCACTCAAAACGATTGTTTTTTTTTAAATTTTCATCTATTGTCATATTACGAACCATATACACTGACTGTTTCGCAGGTCATGGTCCAGGGATTCAGGCTTGTAGCCTTACCTTCATGCAAAACGATGCAAGGCCCTGAATTTTTCTAAAAATATTTGTAACATCGATATCGCTAACATTGATCATCGAGAAGCTAGTTAAAAAAAAAGAAGAAAGAGGAGAAGCAATAAAACTTTAATTTTGTTTTTCATTTTGACTTTTTGCGTAAATTAATGTGGAATTATATTATGTATCCAAAATATTGCAAATTGCAAATACGCACTATAGGGTATAGGGTATTGAAAATATTTTAAGGGGGCCTCAAAATTGAATTGCGCCTGGGGCCTCTCAAGTGCGGCGTATTTTCATGCGAAGAATTCCATTTGAGAGCCATGGGTCGACTGTATGGTCGGTTGCGGTTGACGACATGCCAGAAAACCCCACCGACTTTTTTCCCCGCGCCACTCGGACGGTTTGATCGATGAATAGGCAATGTCAAAAGCATCCGCATGCTGGAGGATCTATTTACCATTAAAGAATATTAAATTGGCCTGGACGTAATTATTGGTTACTCTCCTCATTTCGAACTGGAAAAAGTAATTACGCTCCATTCATCCGCATTCGTATTCATTACGCCCCGGTCGCACTGTAATAAATAATTATAGTACAAAATAACTAGATTGGGGTCTCTAATTCTTTTAGTGTTCATCACGAGTGCGATATATCCCGTATCGCGCACGTACAATCTCCGCCGAGTATTCAATATTGCCACAATACGCAATAAACAATGTATAAGTCTCGGCAACAGGGCCTATAAACCAGATTATTTAGTGCCCGATATACGTAGGGAGATATGTCTACCCAGTTTTTAAATTAGATTTTATTTTATATTTCTCTAAATTAGAAAATCGTGTCGATGTCGATAAAAATGTCCGAGAGGTGCGCCATAACAGTTACTAATAATATATAATACATCATTGAATCGGCTACAAAATTTCGAGTATTAAGATAATAACCCTACATATGTACAGAAATAGAAACAGTGGTAACATAACAGAATAGGATCATTAAAATATAACGTAATATTTTATATCCTTGGTTTCTTTAAAAAATAATATGCTCGGATTATTAAAAAATATTTCTAAAAGCATTTCATGGACCGAAAGAATATAGTCAAAAGGATTAAAATCTATTTTTTAACAACCACTTAATTCTTCTCTTTAATTGTTTTTTGAAGAAGAATTACTTATACATCCAACGATCTGTTTTAAATGCTCCTGCATTATAAATCTAATAATTCTTTAACGGATCCGTCACGGCGGCTCAAAATCAACGACGTCGGCCGATAGGGACTATTTACTATGAAATGAATGTATGAAAATATACTCCAAACGTTTCAAGTCAAGATATTGATGAATTTTTCAACAATATTTTGATTTTTTTAAAAATGGATTATTCTAAGAATAAAAATACTCGCATGGTAGTCGAAGCCAAAGGAACCCGAGTCTCACACGTGACGTGAGGGCTCCCCTTTCGTGTCCATACCGCGGGGACCCGAGCCGTCTTGGTATGCGGTTTTTTGTAAAGAGTTTCCCTCTCTTGGCCATTGCTGGCATTGGACGTACATCTTCCTACCATGTTATTGGTTTCCACCCTCTCAACAATGTCCAGGCAAGTAGGAGGAGTTGCCCCAGTGTCGTTGTTCTACTCTTCTCTGGGAGGCGTTATCTGCTTTAACGGTGACGGTGATGACGAGTAGCGAGCGACTGAGCACTGCTATATAAGATATACACGGGCATGCATATGCACATCTGCCCAAAACGAGTCTCATGTAGCCGGTCGCAAGTGATTATTAGCCCTGTCGCGCAATAGCAATCCTTTCATCACGGGAAAGACCGCCTCAGAAAAGGGTCCCCTAGAAAGAAGGAAGAGGAGCGAAAATATGACTAGACCGATTATTATTAACCGCACCACTTGGTGGCTACCCCCCCCCCTTCCCCCGAGTGGGTCGAAGTCGGAGCAGGTACTGAAATGTGCCGCTTTTGCGTCCCTTCCACAAGGGATGACAATAAAAAAAAAAAAAATATATATAATGCCTTGCATATGTTTCAATTTGTTCGTTTCGTCGTGGCAAACCGGCCCGAATTCTCGTGATTTTGGCTAGATAGAGATTTTTGTATAGAATCTTGCCAAATCGCAAGAGTTTTAAGACCTCACTATTTGTTTGGCGGGCTGTCGCTTTTATCTTCAGGAAATCGAAGGCGATCAAAATATCTAAAATAATAATCAACTCGATACAAGTAAAATAGCTATATAAATTAGAGATGAATAAAAGGCATATGAATAAAATGCTTGGAGTAAGTTGTTTAAGTTGGCTTATCACAGTCGCTGGTTTTGCCCATGGCTATGATGGTGCCCATATCCAGACGAAGGAGAATTGGGCAGGCAGAGGATAAAATTGATATCAACCTCGCCCGCGATGCACAAACACTTTTTGGATTCGCAGTCTCGTAAGATATTTGCAAGAACAACTTTTTTTTTTCTGATGGAAAACAGAGGAGAGAATTTAATTTAGTTTGAATATGCAAGATTATTTAATAGTGCGTCGATATGCTTCGAAATCGGAGCAGGTACTGAAATGTGTCGCTATTGCGTCCCTTCCACGAGGGGTGACAGTAAAAAAAAATATTTAATGTCTTGCATATGTTTCAATTTGTTCGTTTCGTCGTATTGTAAACCATTGGTCCGGTGGTTTTTGGCTAGATTGAGATTTTTGTATGAAATTTCGCCGTCAAAGAAAGGTTTAAGACACATAGTAGAAAAATCCAAAATATCGAGCAAATGAACGCGCGCACGGCGACATCCTGCCGCAGACTGAGCCCCACGCCGAGCTCTCGCGGCATATATGTTTCACTCGCATTTAGCATCGTACAGGATGCGACCGAGAAAAAACATCGCACCCGATTTTTATTTTTTTCGCAATTGCGGACAATAAAGGTCATTGATTATTTATAGTATTTATTCTTTAGACTTTTTAGACAGATACAGAAAGTTTGTGACCAGTAGGATTTATATCAAAAGACTTATTCAAGAAAAATCAAAATCCCAAATAAACCTCATCGGCAGGGCTAGATTAATGCTTTTCCCATTCTGAATCTGATGCCATTATACTCTTCAGCAAGTTTTCTTTTATATTCATGTATTATACGATTTCAAGTGGTCATTAATAATTATTTACAACGCCAAGTAAAGCGCACGTTATCTGTATGATCGATTTCAGATACTTTCCATTTTGTTTCCACAAAGAATCAATGCCATTATTTACAGAAGAACATCCACTCTCGACGGTCTATGAAAGTTTCTGCGTCAGTTTCATTATGACTGGAAAAATATTTTTATTTCCAAAAAAAACAACGAACAACCGTTCCTTACATAGTACTCGGTACCTTTCACAGATATTACTCGGATGGGTGACCATTACGAAGAATTGGATGGATTAAGTTTACCTCTTCTTCACTAGATAATTCTTCGTCGGATAATTTTCACGTGCATCTGACTGTCTACTATATCATCGATATCCATAACTTCAGACGTCACTACGTTCATGTTGAAGTCCATATAATTTCGTAAAGTTTCGGTTGGAATTTGTTCCCAGCTATCAATAGCATTGTGCACACCAATATCTTATATTAGTGTTTCTGGTCCAACACTGCCGAGGCTCTCATCTCTAGCATTTTCTTGTTCCTTGACGATTTCAGCTTTTCAAAACCATTTTTTTATTCTTCAATTTCACCCCATGCCTTAACAGTGTAATGCATTGCATCTAAAATATATACCCTAACATTTTTGGGATCTTACTATTATTAAATATAAATTAAATTATTATTATTTATAATCAAGAAATTTTGATGAAGTCGACCACACTAGACTTATTTCTTAATAAGATAGTTTTGGATTTTCGGACAATCTCTTACAATTTTTGTTCACTTATTTAAAGGAGAGGAAACAGAACGTGATACATGACTCCCTAACGTCATGTGTCTACAATGTGACTTAGGGAATTCCACAGGGTTCTAATTTGGGACCATTATTATTCGTTTTATTTAATAACGACGTACATCTTGTCCTTGTAATTTCTCACTATGCAGATGACTTAAAACTATTTAAATCAGTTTCCTCGATAGGTGATGCCCTCTCGCTGCAGCTGAAAATCAATTCTTTGCTTGAATGGGCATCTACTAATCGTCTCTAAATGTAGAGTAAATGTAGACTACCTCTGGCGAGCCATCGTGGCAACCATCGCATTTAAAGACACCTTGGAAATACAGGCGACCTATACCTAAGCAAGGGTAATAGGTTATGGGAGGAGAATCTCGATCCGACCTGGCCCGCGTAAATCACAAAAGCCTTTAAGCAGGGATGGAGAGGACCAGCTCACTACATTGAACATATTCTCTCTCTCAGAACAAAACTCCGGATACTCCCAAAGAATGTGTTCCGATGATTGTTCATTGGAGTCACAAAACTCGCAAAACACAAGTCGGGTCATCCCTGAGGCCCACCCGATGAAGATTGGCGTTAAATGTCCCGTGACTAACTGGGACACATAGTGGTCAGGAACAAACCAATGCAGCCTCACTCGAGCTCGTACATCCTCCACCTCACTACCATCGGGCTCGTTCGCGTGTGCATATTCTTCCGCCAAATGTAAGGACAGGTGCTCTCGGAAACTCTCCGGTAACCAGAGCTATTACTCTGCTCAACCACTTGGCTAATCATGTTGATATTTTCGATGTGAAGTATCGCCATGTTGTTGATCTGTTATATGAGATTTTACAGTTTCTTCCTGATGGTACTTTTTATATGCTATATTTATTTTTACCACTATGTGTTATGCGTGGTTGGCGAATTGGATCACTCTGTAATGCCAATCACGAATTGTCTTTTAATAATAAAGTGATTTCTAACTTGCACATGAACTTCTCAACATGTACCACTGTAGAAGAAGATGGAACTCGACGTCAATTGACGTCATGTCCCAAGCGACATAAAAAAAATCCTATAGTAATTTATTAACATGGCTAGAAAACAGTAAAGACTCTGTAATTTGACATATGCAGAATATTTTCATACGTGTCTACCGCAATTTTATCTTGTTGCACCGTGGTTAACAGTTCCGGTTTCGCATGCGCACCGAGATTTCCGCATTATCTGCTAATTTTCAAGTGCCATTTTCACTTTCTCTCGTCCGCACACGGGTGGTATAAGAAGCCGATGGCATGCGCGCCGTTGTGTTGTCTTCGGAGGCCGACGCCGATTATGGCCGACGATCATAATTCTTTGCAGAGGAGTGACGGCACGTGACACGCGCGCGCTTTATGCAAATGCGGTCCAGCGCCGTAGGAGGCACGTCCGTCTAATAGAGACGTATTGTGTATTTCTGAATTTTTTGGCAGCAGCTTTTGATCGACCATATATTATATATCGCTACTGTATAAATATCGGTTTTCGTCGGCTATTATTTTCATTTTAAATGTGGTGTGCCCGAAGAGTTTCGTGTTATGTAATGGCAATGTAAATCGAGAGGGACATTCCGATCGTGTCGGTAACATGGCTGTACACAAACACGCGAGCATATCTGCGTATACGTACGTGTATGTGTGTGTGTGTGTATTTCTGTAATTAATATCATTTGTATCCGTGTAAAATTATAAAAAAAAACTACATCTATATTCGATCTTTTATGATTCAATCGTGAGATATGAACACCACTTTTCTTCAAACGCAGCGACTAAGTGGTTCGACTACGTGACTGACAAGTCCCAGTAGGAACCTGCTGTTGTATTTGTTACAATTTAATAAAAGAGTAATGCACAGTCAGAAAAATGCAAATCACTCCGGATTTTGATAAATGATACGTAGATCTGTCCGTGTGGTAACGAGGAGATCTATCCATTCTGCGATATGTGTGTGTGTGTGTATGTGTGATGTCATGATTCGTTCTTATGCGGTTTCGAGTACGTGATTGGAGAACCGAATAAAATATTCAAAATTTATGCGTTGCGGTCAAATCTAATGGGAGAAGCTTTTTTCAGTCACATGTCTTTTAACAACTTTTTTCAAGCGTGATAAATAAAAAAGGTTGACTAAACATGCATCCGAAATAAATAACACGGTGATTGTAAAACAACGATATATCGTTGTTTTCGGCAGTGGCGAGACACATCTCTGCAACTACAGAATTAAATCTCTTAATTAAAAAGATAAAATAAATTCGCGAAAATAAGAATCCCCCCCCCCCCCATAAAATTCGAAATATGAAAGGAATTGATTCTTTTTTAATTTAAAAAAATCAGTATTTATAAGGAATACTGTTAACTATTGCTAAATCACCATATAGATGGATGGACAGTTTTTCTTATTAACATAATTAATGTCAAATCTTTTTATGTTTTTTTGTTTAAATACATTTATTTATAACAGAAAATCCATCTTATCCGGGTACTGACTTAGCTCAGTCGCGGTTAACTTACATTGTCAAACTATTAAACATTACCTACAAGCTATGACACTGGTTAATTTTAATATCATTTCAGTTGGTTTGAATGTATATTATTTATTCTCGCCAACTAATGGATCTCATAGATTTATATTCCCTAGCCAATGTTATAAAGAATTGCCAGAATTCATAGTTTTGGTCGGAAGGCTAACATATCCGAGTACTAACTTAGCTCAGTCACTATCATAACACTGGTAATATTTAGCAAAACGTCCTTTTTCGTTTTGTTTTTTCATTTTTGAAGGGAAGAATTCGGATAATAATCTTGTTGTTTTAGCCAAAAACTCTTTTCATTTTTTCCAAAAGTAAAAATCAGTGATCATATAAATTATAAATAAATAAATAATGTCAGACCAGCCATTTGGAAGCATGTAAATGTATTTTCGTATACCCGTCATAGCTTGGAGGTAATTAGAATCAAATTATGATTGTTAAAGTTAATTGTCAATAAGCGCAGATAGTATTCAGATGGGTGACCATTCTGAATACTTCTGAGTGACGCTGGTCAACAGAGGGGTGGGATGAAGTGAAGCGACCTTCATTTTCACAAAAAAATATTATCAAAATATAGCTGAGGCGGGCAGCAGCGCTCTTCAGTATAAAAAAAATCACTGCAATTCTGAGAGGCAGCGAGAGCACTGCACTATATATTTCCCATGAAAACCATTTCCATGGTCCTCCATAAGGGGAATCATGCACATGGTTACGATCCTCAGAAATGATGGAAAGTGGATTAATATCATATATAAAAAAAATAATGAAAAAAATAAATAAATAATAATAATAATAATTATTATATAATAATATGTAATCGCTTCACGACTCAAAAAAAAAATGTATTTTGTTTCAACAGAAACAATATTAAGCGTCTGCACCAGACGAAGATATATTTAATATTAACTGTCACATTGTGCGGAGACATTTAGGTGTAGAGATTGAAAGCTCATCGGCTTCACACTTTATTGCAGTTCTACAATGTCATGCAATAGAATTAATTTATTGACCGTGAAATAAGTTTAAGCTCGTAAACGCATTGTAAACGAAGTGTTTCCCAAAGGGATCTCTTCTTTGGTTGGATTTACCGAATTAGAAAGCCGCTCTGTCGCAATCCGGAGGAAAAGAAAAAGTAAATGGGTACATAATAGATATTCACATTTAATACAAAAAATGTATATTATAAATAAATTCTCCCGATGAAGATCCTCGGAGTTCGGGGGTCCAAGAGAAGCGTACTTTTCTCGGGCCCTTTTTTAGGGAACTCTACAAATTCCACTTCGTATAAAGATGCTCAAAAAAATCTTTCCATATTATTCCACAAATAAAAAATCATCGAGCTTGCAACAAAAACTTCAAACCCTTATTTTTTTCGGTTCCGATTCAATTAAAAAATATCGGTTCGGTTCCGGAGAACATACCGATTAAATTCGGTATTCGGTTCAGCTCCTATTGTTTATTTTTTAAATGTTTCAATTTGAATTAAAATACATTTTCTTCCATAGTTTAGAACATTCTTTCTTTTGTAAGAATCATAATAAATTAATTGAAACAATAATAATAATTAATTAAAGAATTATAATTAACACTAGATAATAATATAACATTTATAAACGAAACAAATTCGTATATTCCCGGTTGTAGTGTGCAGGATCATTGTTATATATATTCGTTCATAATTAAAAAAGTTGAAAGTTGCCTCTAATTATAAAATATCTCTTTCTATTGTCTCGTAATATAAAATTTAAACCAGAGTAGATCCTATCCACACTAGCTTGTGTTAAACGTTGTGTTGTGTTAGGTCCGTTAAATTGTGGAATCTTTGCGTCTTCTTGAAAAAAACCTTTACGTCGCCTACCTTCTCTTCGGACGTATCACCAGTTGATTTCAGCAATTGTTTATTGGTGATTAAAAATGTCTTTTTCTAAAAATTGGAATTTGTTCCAAATATCTTTAATAGTTTGAGATGACGCGTTTTCTCCGGTCTTCGGATTTCGGTTCACTTTTTTGACAATATCAAGATACCATACACTTTACGAATTAAAAAAAATAACACTTTAAAGTATAGATAATTGAAAAATAATGAAGTTTTTAAATTATCAATGGGAAAAAGCATTTAGCAATTAATTAAAAAAAAAGAATGATCAATGAAAATCCAATCGGATTGGCTAGACTCCGTCGAAATGTGCCGAAGATGGATGTTTCGAATCCCACAGTCGGTTCTTCGGGTACGTGATAATATATTGAATATACCACGCAGCAGCCGGAATGTAAATTTTAAATTATGATTTGTGGTATTGTGCACGCGGAGTCGGACAGATGTAATGGGTGTACATTTTCGGTAAATAAAAATCGTGGTATCATTCCTATGATACTAATGAGTGTCCGCGGATCATTCACGTCAAAATTCTATGACGAATGGTCGGAAAAAAATGCGAGAAAAAGAAACGAACGACGTATAAAGTACACAGAGACGCACTGGCGTACATAATTAAGGCGTTAACCCATTACACGTAAAACTGATAAATCAATCAAGCCGAAGATGCTTGAGCGGCGCAAATCGTTTTCATATCTCACATCTACATGCGCACACGCATTCATTACTCATTACGTCGGCCCGTCGTAATTAACTTCATCCTAGCGATTCCGGGCCCCGGCTCCAAATTATAGTGTCCGGACAATGTTCGACTCCGCCGTACAATGTTTATATATGGATTTATCAAGCGTTTAATGCACATTCAATCTTTTTTTTGTAATACGAATATCACGTCCCCGCTCATATTTTACTTAACCATAATTATTCTTGCTTATACGCGATGTGTTTTCTCATTATCCGGGTATCCGTCCATACGAAACGTGGATGGGGTCCACGCTCGCTGGGGTGACCAAGCGTTGCGTACATACCATGGAATCGATAATATAAAGATGTAAAGATTCGGCGCAGAAAAGGCTTCGTTTAAATTTTACATGGCCAATTTTACCAAATAATTAACATTTTACAACAAATATATATACGATCCTTGGAAAAAATCTATGCTAAAACGGTTATTCTTCAAAAATATCTGATCCTTTTACTCATCCTCATATATACCAGTGTTATGGCTCTTAGATAGCATGCATATATATCGATAATCCAAGTTAACCGCGACTGAGCTAAGTTAGTAGTCGAATAGGTGTCCGACGAAAACTACGAATTCAGAAAATTCTTTATTACACTGGCCAGGAGGTATGTAAAAGGAAGACGTCCATTACCTGTTTTATAAAAATATGTATGTAGGGAGTTTGGCGCGTTGCAATTAATTAATTTAATGCCATCTGTCATTTGTTTAATTAATAATTAATTTCAATCTAAGAGAAATAATTTTAAAAATTAACCGGTATCATGGTTTGACGCATCGGAGAATTTTAGTGTGAGAGACTCAATCTTTCGAGTCTTCAGAATCTTTATATGGATGAATGGCGCTTTGGAATCTTTCTCTTATGCCATCGATCCATCGTAGTCAAATAAATAAAAGAATATATCAACTACTTATTAGGATAATCAGTTAAATTGAATATTGTCGTGTGTTAAATATGAATCGTGTACTTATTTCATACTGTTTTGACGAGTCTTAAGAATATCGTGATTCGCAATGGGAGAGAAAGCGAGATGTTGAATTCTTTGTGCATTTCAAATAAGGTACTGTGAAGAAAATCGAAGAAAGACGTACATATCTTTCGCATGCATTGCCACGAAGAATGCATCTATACATATTGTATGTATATAAACTCGTCGATGTTCGTGTTGTTTTAAATGTACAGCCATCCCTCGATGTACACGGTATATAGCTTTTTACAAATCACCGTCTAAATTGAGACTAACGAATACAAATCGACGCTGGAAGGCAATCTTGTTGTATCTCGATAAAATACGATAACGCGTTCGAATTATTCGGATTTTTTCCACAAAATGTTCGATACATTTTGTAAAAGGATCTAAATTGCGGCTCTACTTCTTTTAGTTTGAGAATTGTTTATATTTTAAATGGTTTTTTGACTCAGATACGTTAAGACCGTTTTCCGAAGCTGGAACTATGTACAGTAGTAGTCATTGAAATGTACTAAGGTGAATTTTTCAAGTAAATTCTTAGAATATCTCGAAGTTTAAGACCAAGACTGAGGTGGTTGGACTGTGTACAGCGGGATGCTGCGTCGTTGAATTTTACTGAAAGATGGAGCGACGTGGCGGCAGACCGGATAAAATGGAGAAAGGTGTTGGATAAGGCCAAAGCTATACAATAGGTTTGTCGCGCCTATGATGATGATGATGCCCTATGAAAATAATAAAGAGAAATTTTAGATGTTTTTTTTCCTAAACTAAAGTAAATGGTTACAAACAACTCGAGGACATGACGCAGAAACGTTCTGGAAAATGCAGGGGTTTTTATGAGAGGTGTTTTTCTATGGATGGAACAAGGTTCTCATTTATAATCCTTCTATAAACTACGTTGTCGGTTCCTTCGATGAATAATAAACTTCCAACTCCATAGCAAGAAAAGCATCTCTATACCATTTTTCCTGCTGGATGCTTCACCGTTGGTCTGGTGCATTTTCCGCCAAGCCTTTCTCCTGTTTACCTCATTAAATACTGAATATCATCCGTGCCAAACAAGTTAAATTTGTTTTTCTTCCGAGAAAAACCTTTCCTCCAGTCATCTTTAGTCCAGGTCCGGTAAACTTTTGCCCATTGTAGACTTTTGGCGCGCATTTGTTTGTGATCTTGCAATAAAACCAACTCCTCTGATATTTCTCCGTACCGTTTCGACACTGACTTCGGTTCCTCCATCTTCGACGAACTCTGTTCTCTTAGATTGTATCTTGTAGATTGAGCAGAACCTTTTTAAAAGACGATCTTTTGGAACCGTTGCGGTATATGAGAAAACGGGTGATAGATTATTAGCTGTTGCTGTCATTCTCACTAGAAGACAATAAACCCCTTCTTCTATCTTACTGGCTATATGTCATCATCACTGCACTACAGCGTTTAATTTTCTTTTCAAAGATCTGTCCTCAACACAATGTAATTCTTGATGGTTCCATAGTATTTTATTTTTAGAAAAAATAATAATAAATAAAAGACTATTCACAACTTTTTCAACGACGTCCGTTATTCTTCAGCGATTTGGACACTTTCAATTTTTCCTCTGATTTAACCTACAGAAGTCTGTAACAAAAAATATTAATAGATGATGTTTTATTTATTATATGATGAATGAATAAATAATATAAAAATTTCAATCGAACTAAAATAAAATTAAAAGAGTTATGAAAAACTACTACTAAAACGGAAAGGCGTTATCCTGTTACACGATAACGCCAGACCACTCACTACTCAAGAAAAAAATCTGGAGCTCAATTGGTCTGTTTTGCCACATCTACCCTACTCCCCATGATCTTGCTCCTACGGACTACCACCTTTTTGTTCCTTACATTTTTTGTATACACCTTACACCAAACCCACCACATTTAATGAGGAGGGAATCGGTAAGTTGCCAATAAGATGGAAGAAAGTTATATTTAACAGCGGTGAATACATAATAGATTACGATAATTTTGTATTTTTTTTAAAGCAAAATGATGTATAATAAAACATAGGGAGTTATTTATGACTCAACCTAATAATAATACGGCTGCAATAACACTAACTATTTCCCTATAATAATATATTATATGAAATTATAATTTATTATTCGCTTAATAGTGCGATTTTATATGTCAATAACATAAAATATTTTAATTGCACTGTGTGATCTTGTGAATTCTCGCAAAAACAGGTAATCAAATGGGTTTGTTGCACCGAATGAACCAGTGAATAACATTTAACGTTGCATTGCAGCTCGGTTAAGGATCATAACTCGAGATAACTTCAAATTAAATGGATTTTAAAGGGCGCTTATTTTTTTGCATTGAAAAATTATTACCATTCTTTAATTATTAATAACGCGGTTGAAAAATCCACATCGAAAATTGTTGGTCACCACGTTGGCCATATCGTAAATGGCCGGATCTGCAATCAATGCCTTTTTTATACATAGATATCTCATTAGGGTATTTCCCGCGTATGATATATGGACGTCGCATTATCGCCGCGGAATAATGATAAATGCTATCGTTTATTTTACGGCAATAATTAATTAGCGTAAAATTTTGTAAATATTAACAAAAAAAAAAAAAAAGTAAAACGTTTTTGATGATTTATGATTAGATCTGATCGCGGTCATATCTCATCACAGGGTCATTATCACACACACACACATGTACATACACATTCGGGCCTCAGATGATGCGGCACAATTGACTTCGTTTTCCAGTGGGTCCGCTGAGAACAATGGAACGCGTTAATGAGAAGTGACGCTTGCAGAAATTTAAATTAGTTCATCAAAATTAAAATGTTTGGCAATGTGATGAGATTGAAAAATAAATATAGTACAAAAACATGTACGAATTTGCAAATAATTACCTTCTCAAATCAACAGTGTCAATATAATCTATATTTTAATAATTAAAAATTGATAAATAACTCTGATAAAACGCCATGACATCCGCAAATCATCGGAAGCAACCGAATGAGAAAAAAAACAACATGGCGGCTGTTTTTGTTTTGCGGCCATTTTGAATTTATGAATTCTCGTTATATTTAAAGGCAACGCATCAATGCAATACATATTATAACTCAATAAATGCTTAATTACATTCAAAAGTATGTTTTGTATGAGAATTTTTTTAAGGAGTGTTACCATAAATGATAAGAATTAATTTGGCCATTTATTTTACACTGTATGATTAATATTCACAGTCGTAAAATTTTACCCTCCTGATTTATAATTACGCGGTTTCCTGTGCGGCTGCTACATTGATGAGACCTTAGGGTCTGGGATGACCACCGAAACACAACTAATCAAAAGGGGTCTTGAATTGGATAAAATAATAATAAAAATCATTTAAACATTCATTAATTATTAAATACATATAAAATTGTTTATTTAGACTATGGTTTATTAATATACAGTCAACCATCCTATAACGTTTCCTGTTAATCGCTGTTTTGTATAAGAATTTTGTAAAAAGCAGGAGGACTGACTGTGTATGTAATTAAGTATTTCTGAAATATTTATCTGTATTAAATGATGTTCACTAATTCCTTGAGTTACGAAGGTTTGACTTACAACGATCGCACTTATGACAAAATTAGTAAACATTTAGCAAAACTGTTGAAATACATTGTACTATCTTATTCTTCTAATTGCTGTAGATCTCATGAGCCTGAAAGAATTGTTTTTCCTTTAATGAACGTTAAAATATTGCATGGAGTTTTCGTAGGCTAACGTTTATGAATTTATTCGTTTTAAAAGTAGAAGCATATCTCAATTAGATGTTTGTTTAAAACAATCTATTATTCACTGTACGTGGGAGATTTACATCTAAACGTTTCAGTTATATTTACCTCCTATTACGACTAATATTTTACAACCCATGAACCAAGCGACTATTGCCATCTTGCCTTTTTAAAATTCCATTATCCAAGTAAGATTTGCTCTCACTACCCGTTGAAGAATACATATTTCATTAAACAGTTTAGCCAGTAACTAAATCTTTGTATTGATCATGAACATATAAACAAAACTATCTAATTCACAAGAGTTTACGCATGAATACCTTTTGGATTTAACGCTTTGCAAAGGAGGCGAATAAAATCTTATCAAAATAAATGGTTTTCCGAAAATCTTTTCCTCTCCTGAAGCAATTGATAGTGTTCGCGTAATATTCATTTAAAATGAAAGCTTAATTATAGTTGTATTAGGGGAACCCGAAAGAAATCGCGTATTTTGAAACCTAATGTTCGGGTGCAGTTTGCGTCCAGACACGGTGAAGAAAGCATGTATATAAGTTTTCTTTTGCTTTGAACTATTGTTTAGCATTATTTATAAGTAATAAAATGTATATTATTGTTATGGATAAAACTAGTAAAACTTTTTTCGACTGGGTTTTAAATGCCAGGAAGTCCTGACAGCATGTAGATGTCAATTTAGGTTTCAAAGGTTCAAATCTTAAAGATGCACCTGAATATGGACGACTTCTAAATTTGATGATGACTTATTGAGATCCCTGGTCGAGTCGGATCCTCGATTAGCCATCGTGGAAGTATCGCAGACTCAAATCTCAGAGGTTCTCTGTATGGGAATTTGGGCACTGCACGTACTATCCGAAGATAAAATAAAAGAGTGGAGAAACACATGCAATTCTTTATTGTCGAGACACAGAATTCGACCCTTTTTACACCAAATTGTAACTGGAGATGAGAAATGAATCGTTTACGATAACATAAGTCGAACACGGCAATGACTTTTTTCGAATCAAACTCCCGTACCGGCTCCTAAGCCTAGTTAAACACTCGGAAAGGTAATTTTGTGCATTTGGTAGGATGTAAGAGGAATTACTGCAGAAGTATTGTCAAGAATTGAAATGATTAAATAATAATAAACAATTTTGTTCAACAGAATGGGATTACTTCTTCACCACGTACTCATAAAGCAAAAATGATCCAAGAAATAATTCGGGAGTTTAACTTATTTTGCCATACCCTTCGTATTCCCTAAATCTTGCTCCTTGATTATTTATTTATCTCTTCACTTCCATGGAGCATTCTCAAAAAGAAAATAAGGTTTTTGAAATATAACTGATGTTTAAAACAACTCGAACGAGTATTTCGATTCAAATCCAGAAATAAGATGGGAAACAGTCGTAATAATGATGGAAATTATGCTTTATAATATTTATAATTTATTTTTGTATGTCGAATCGTTGTCTTAAGTCGAAGAATCACGTATTTGACCAGAACATTCTACATCAGATATGTTAGCAAAGGAGAAGCATTTTTGATAAT
Organism: Philopotamus ludificatus; assembly: GCA_022495035.1. NCBI lineage: Eukaryota > Metazoa > Arthropoda > Insecta > Trichoptera > Philopotamidae > Philopotamus > Philopotamus ludificatus. The sequence goes on from JAGXCT010036785.1 coordinate 43,670, forward strand.
CGATTCTGCACCGGCGTTGCCCTTAATTTTCCGATTCAGTGGTCCGATTATTACTGAAATCGATTGCGAAACATGTGGCCATAGTTAATTATGCACTTGTGGTTCTCTTTTGCCCGTGATTAAATCCTGGCCCGATCGCGAAGCACGTCTAGGGTTTTAAGGCAGGCTAGGATATCGCAACTCCTCGACTCTTCGGCAAAGATCACCCGTTTCCCAGGCTGTTATTAACGGTCGACGAAAGGCAGCTCGGGCAAAAATGGATAGGTGAACATGGACGCGTGATGAACAACTTGTTCCACTCTGAGCATCCAAATAATTATCGTCGTTGCGTTGCTGCTCCGGCGTTTATAATCGATATATCGGAATGCGATTATGTGCACACACCTCCGCGGGCCGCCGCACATTTCTCGGCATTGTGAGCACTATCACTCGGCTCGTCTATAATTTTTATAATGACTTTTTTTTTCAACATCTCCACGTATCGAATAATATTTCGCCGAGAAAGAAGATTCCGGTTCGAAATCCTGTAAAAAGCGCTTCGTAAGAAAGAAAAATAATTACGTCGTGACTTCCGGCGAAGCGCTTCTTGTTGTAACGTGTGTTGGGTGTGTTTTCAAATTTGAAAACACAACGAGAGTCAGGGATTTTAAAAATCAATACCTTTTGCAACATTCTACTAAATTGTATATTCATCCCAATGCAATTAGAAGGCAGTGAGAGCACACATGACACAACCGAACATAAACTTGTGATTATCGTGCTATAAAATTATCTGCTTATGCAAATGTAATTAAAATAATATTACATGAGTTAAGTGCGCATTTAAGCCATCATTCATACAAAGAAAATTAATAATGTATTGTTTCTTGATGATATACTCATCCCACGAATTAAACAGCAGATAGATTCTGCAAAATAACGCGTAAAAGAATATGAGGATTTTTCTTTTTCTCAAATTCACCTCAAATCTTTGGGAATAGGAAGAAGACTCACGAGGCCCTGCCTAGCAAAAACGGAGGCTGAGGCATCAGATATACTTTATTGAAAAGTCTTTTCATATATTCCAGAAGTAAAATATTGTCAAGCACACCAAAACACGTGAAATCTTTTTAACTTTTCCACAAGGAGCGATACCTTCTGGACACCGTAAAAACCTGTAAAATCGCGTACTTTGGACACATCATTCGTGAACCAAAGTATCGCTTATATATATACCATAATGGAAGGAAAAGTGGAAGGTAAACGGTTGTTGGGTAGAATGAAGCTGCCACATGTTGAAGATTCCATGGACGGAAAACGTCAATAATACAACCGTCCTTCAACGTCTTCAGAAGGAGCGGGAACTTCTGGACACCGTCAAAACACGTAAAGTTTAGAACGTTAGATGCATAATTTATTGACCAAAGTTTCGGCTTCTGCAGATATGGAGGGAAAAGTAAAGAACAAACTATGGTTGGAAAGAATGAAGCTGTCATAGCTCAGAAACATTCCCAACTGGACTGCATTGGGAGCTCCAGAATTTTTTCAGCAAGCCAAAAATTGATAATTGTATTGAGAAAAACCAAGAACAAGTAAATCGCCTACGTCCAAAAACGGACAGTATATCATTATATGTTATGACAAATGTACCAAAACTACAATAAAACATATGACGTGGATACTCACGCAAAATGAAGAAGCATAACTATATTTTAAATAATGATCTTTGATCAAATAAACTTGTGGATGGGATTGAAATTATTATGGAAATAATGATAGGTTCTTAATCACTTAAACGATAGCGTAATATGATTCATTACAGATACGACTCATCGGTGAGGCGTTGGCGTTTAAGTGGTTAATGTTCCAGAGAAGAATAAAACGATTAAAATCTTCCTCCCTATGCATTTATTGAATCTAGAATTCAATTCAATTCTTGATTGCTTCTCTCAATAACAAATTTCAACATTTTGATGCTATATATTTTGGGGATGATCAGGTGGATCATTCTGTGGAATTTTGGACTCTTCCTCAATCTACATATGCAATACCACAAAACAGTATTGTTAACCTGTCTTTTGCTGCTTTAAATCCGCCGTCTGATTTCTTAGCTATTGCAGAATATGTTCTAATAAAAAAAATCCTGTTTAACCGATCCGTCACGGCGGTTTGAAAACAACAGTGTCGTCCGAAGGGGTCTATTTATAATGGAAAATAGACCCCTAACATTTCATTTCAAGATACTGATAAATTCTTTAATAATATATTGACTATTAATAATAGTTATTCATGATATACTTTATAATTTGGTCGATATTTTAGATTTTTTAACTAATCAAATATGATTAGTAAATGAGCGCCCGTGGCAACAGAAGCGAATATTGTTGTTTTTATTTTTTTCCGCAATTGTGGACTATAAAGGTTAATGATTATTTATAGTATTTATTCTTTAGACATTTTTAGACAAATCCAAAAAGTGTGTGACTGTAGGATTTATATTAATAGAGTTATTCGAGAAAAATCAAAAACTTGGGATCCGAAATAGATCCCATCGGCATGGTTAGGTTAGGTTTTTTTTTGGATTTTTTTTATTACTCAAAAAAATAGCTGCATATTTCTTGATCGCGTAAAATTGAAACCGTGCAAAATAAGAGCCACACAAGTCGAAGGATGGATGTATTTAAAAAAAAGCATACAATATATTACAAGTATGCATGCATTCGGTTCAAAAGCACTGACTTCGGCCGTAGTGAAGACGTGTATAGCCGGCCTAAGGTACGCCCATTCAATTTGTCTGAACTCCGAGAGGTCCAAGAAACCCATTAAGTACATTGGGGCTTTATCAGGTGGAGGTTCTTGCGGGAGAACATTAAATATTTAATTGCAAATCAAAAGCACGGCAGTTTTTGCCGAATCGGCTTTGGCCGTAAAAATCATCACGAATACAATGCATCGGAAATTTTCAGGCCTTCGACAGAGCGAAACTACATTGTTTTACTTTACGATCAATGGGATAAACATGGGTTATGCGCGCAAGGCTATATAAAACATAATAGTAATGAGAATTATTCAGAAACAAATTGTTTGTTTTTCACAGTGTTTCTATTGCCGTCGAAGATTCGTAAACATTTTCAACATTGTGAAACAGAAGATCGCGGCATTACGACCGGGGCAATAATGATCTATCATTAAGTGTATACGCACGAACTCGCCCCGAGTACCCCCGACCCGACCCGACGTATGCAAGCTCAAATTAATACAAACCTCCAATATTACCGAGAGTTTAACCTCCGACCCTAATGGTCACGAGAACATTTTTCTGTTTCTCTTTTTTCAACAAGACATTCCGTCATCTTCGCATTGACCCCTCGACACGTTATAGATCGTAGATATGCGCGTACGCAGCCGCACAAACATACATTTTTTTTTATTTAAAACCATATCATTTCACAGTACGGTCGTTTGATGATGGATGGTGATAGTGATAATGTTATCTGGGCTTTGGAAATTCAATCTCACGTTTCATTACTCAACGTAGATTCCTATTAGAGGATACGTATCTACCATTCTTATTAGTATTTAAGAAGCCATCTTAGCTAATGGTATCGTACATCTCTGAATGCGATATAATATATGAGGTTTGATCAGAAAATAGCTGGAATTTTCGTTTTTATCAAAACAAAATCAAGGGAGTTCATCGCGCGTTACGAACCAGAAGTTTCTTGATTATTAAACCTTTGTACTCGAATGCCGCCTGAGAAGCGGCATCGAAGTTTTCCGTATCACTCGAATGCCGCCGCTATGACGGGCATGCAACAAATCAATCACGTATTATTTATAAAATTATTATTTTTTGTTTTTAATATTCACTATATTTATAAACAATGATAATATTGCACAACGTGTTGAGGTATTTAGGACTTCTAAAAGCTTCGAGTGCAAAAGGTTAATATACATCCATACGTAAGTGGCCTTCTAACCCTGAGGCGGGTCTTTGCCACTTGAAGGACACTATGCGATCTCCAACAGAGACACGTTTATCCCAACTCTGATGCCAGGACTGTGACGGTCGTCTTTCAGATTATCTATAGTCTTCAAATATGGGTCAGGTCGCCAGCCATGAGCCCGGGAGCCGACCTGCCAACGCGCGGATTGTAACAATAATAATCAGACGAGGCTAGGGCCAATTCGTATTTAATTTACGGTCTGATCGGATGCTACGGGCACTTCCTGTAGCACACACGTCACCGAATTGGCCTGGATAGCGGCCTGGCCCCTCTTAGCTCCGTAGAATATATGAAACCATGATTGTGCCCAAGTGTCAGGTCCAATACCGACACGCGACTCTATTCATTTGGAAAAGTTATTAGGAAAATAGATGGAGGACTTAAATTAACACCACAAATGGTGTGATCAAAGATCAAACTGCATATCTCTAAACTGATTGGCACATCAACTAGTGCAGACATAGAGTCATATGAAATATATCCATGGGTGCGATGTCTTTTCTGGATCGCATCCGGTATGATGTGCCAAATGCAAGTGAAACGTACTAGACACGTACGACGAGTTTTTTTTAAAAAGTCAAGATATTGATGAACAATTCATCAATATCTTGACTTGAAATGCTTAGGGTTTATTTTCATATATTAATTTCATACTAAATAGGGCAACGCCGTTGGTTTCGAGCCGCCGTGACGTATCGGTTAAAAACAAATTCCAACGAGTCGAGTGTTGTCGCGTGTCGGAATCAGACGTGGTGGCGATGGCGGTTGGGCACAATCATAGTTTCGTGGAGGATTTCTGCTGTTGGTGACGTGTACGAAATGCTGCTGGAGGTGCCCGTAGCACCCGATCAGACCGTTAATTAAGTACGAATTGGCCCTAACCTCGTCTGATTATTATTGTTACAATCCACACGCGACAGCCCGGTTCCCGGGCTTTGGCTGGCGACCTGACCCGTATTCGAAGAGTCAAGATAACCTGGAGAACGTCCGTCGCAGTCATGACATCATGGTTGCGACGGAGGTGCAGAAACACTTCGCGCCATAAAAGGTTATTCTAAAAACAATTTACCAGTTTTTTGCAGTCACAAGTCATTGTAGGGCTTAGATGACACAAAATGTATTTATGGACTGGTTCAAAACTTGCTTCTGCTCTGCAATAAAAAAATGCGAAGATATTGGAGCTAAACCTCAAGCTCCTATGGTGTTGGACAATGCGCCAGGTCCTCATTTCAGAAACTGATAGATGTGATAGAGATGCCATGTTTGGTGTAAACAATATAATACAATGAAGGCTATCATAAACATCGACGATGTATGGGAAGAAGCCACCTAGTCATGTGTGAAGGGTGTTTAATAATTTTATTACATGAACATCTGAAAGATCACATTAGCTATGAAAATGATATTCAAAATATAATAAAAGAAAAGTGTTTTAGGATTTTCTGGAGGGATCGAAGGTTTTGATGTAGATGATATTTAGACAGACGGAGAGCCCTCAACTATTGAAGAACTGCTAGAAATAGACTGCCATACTATGTCCCAGAAAAACGACCTGTTCTCGTGCAAAAGTTGAGTGTCAAAATCATTGAAAAGGCCCTTCCTTTTCCTAATCATTTAATAGAGTTGTTAAAAAAACATAAAGCGTGGTTGTAATGGATTATTTGACAGTTATTGATAAATTTTGTATAACAAACGAGTGGCCAAAAAGAGATTCCATATTTTTTACTACCCGAAATAAAATAATTTGATTTTGTTGTAACATTCTTATTTTCTTATTAATAATTAATATTGAAATCCTCCGTTGATCGCGAAAATGTATCTTATCCAGAACGATTTTTTCAATCTTTGAATTACTTTTGGAACGTAATTTTTAATATGGCGTTTAGCTCCTTCAGCGTTTCCGTCTTTAACTTCTCAGAGTTGACAAAATGTTGTTCTTTTTTATTTGTTTTTTTTTCATCTTCGGGAATAGAAAGAAGTCATGTTTATGTCCGAATATGGAGGTAGGGATTCACCTTCGATAAAAAAACTCTCATGGAGACCCATATAGAATCTGTAATAAAGAAAATCAGTACAAGTAATTCGCTCCTTCGTCCACTTAAAGGCAAAAAAAAATTATTTACACTGTCATCATCCGTCCTGAAATTCTATACAAACGCACCTTAAAGACCTTATTAAAAAATATGCCACTCCCTTTTACGATAAACTTCATAAATTTACAGATTTAAACCCATCTATATCCTCCCTCGCTAACTATGAACCTAAATACTCCCAACAGTTCCGTAGAATTGCCCTACCTAAACAGTTTACCTTCCCACAAAAAAGGAAAAGAAGATAACATAAATAAATCAACTGAGACCCCTTATTTTTCATTTTAAAACAACCATCTTCAACTTCTTAGCAACTTTTAGCTTGCTTATCTTCTTTCCTTCTCTATCTATTATCTTCTGTGTCTGGTTCTTTAATGTTACATGTAAGGATTCTTCTGCTTTTTCACTATTTTCTCTCTTCTACTTTTATTTGTATATAACATTTTATCTTTATATTTATTTTTTATATAATAATACTTGTTTTTTTTCGTTGCTGATTATGCTTTTTCATATAATAAAAAAAATAGCAAGTGTTTGTTAAATACGGCTTTACAAAAATGTACATAGATACTTAACTATACAATAGATACTAAAGTTTCCTATTTATTTAATTTTGTCTTAGTTCTATTGTTTTATACATTTTCTCGCAAATGCTGTTAATCACTTGAGCATCGGTAACACACAAGTGAGTAACATATAAAAAATCAGATGAAGAGTAAAATGGGAAAAGCTCAAAACACTCCGTGTCGGGAGGCGGAGTCATCGTAATAAATTATTTCTAAAAAAGAAAGCATCCAAAATTTCGCATATTTTTTTATTATCAAACCTTGTACGTTGTGCGTTAAAATAAATCTTTCTAAAATATATGTGAGTATACATATTCCTCCGCAAGTCAACCGAACGATTCATGCGATATTGATCAAATTTCCATAACTGGTTGGGATCGATTCTCTTTTCATTCCTAGAAATTTATTGACAAATGATCCACGATCCAGAACTTGCGCAGATTTCTTCGGCGCGATGCACAGTTAGCTTTATCGGATATTTCCCGAGCGGATCTCGGGCGGAAGCGCGACCTCCGTCATTATCGCCGCTGACATTTCAGCATCCTCCGCGAAGATCGCCGGCAGTGTACATTACAGTAAGGCTTCACGGTCGGCTGATATCGGGTACGCGCACATATATCACGTGCGCAGATGGGTGGCTGTGACGTGCAGACGAAACATAAATTTACGAAAAGGGGGCGTGTTCAATTAATTACTAGCGGCAAGTTCAATAGCATTCCGGCAAATATTGCTTCGGACATTGCCGGAGAAGCAACAGCGTCCGCAGCCGAAATCTTCGGCGAAGGAATGGCCAGCCGAAAATTCCTACGGCCAGAAAAGCATAAGAAGGTCGCACTACGCACCGCGGCGGCGTGAACTGCGCCAGGAATTTGTAGTCTGGCTTCTTCAGCCGGTTGCGATATCGAGATATCGGGAAGTTGATATATATTCGATGATTCGATTTGCCAAAAAATCGCAGTCGGCTCTGCAGCGTTTCCTCCTTGAAATGCGTCTTTTTTTATTATTATTGAAAAAGCGACACCTTCAGCTTTTACATTTTGAAATGTTTAATATAACCAGTTGTTTCAAGTAATGGCAATTTATTTACGATGGGTTTGATTAATGAGGTGGATGAGGAAAAGTTTCATACTTAAACTGGTTCAATTTCTGTACCGTAATCCGTGATCAAGACTAGTCTTAATCGAATGTGGATGGCAGGAGTAGTCAACCGTTTTGCATTCTAAATGTTTTAGCGTCATTCATACAAAATCAAAATATTAAGATGCATACAAGTTATATAAATTATTATTATCCTATTTTATTTATTTAAGTGGCCTTCTAACCCTAGAGGACACTATGCGTCCTCCAGGTTGTCTTGGCTCTTCGAATACGGATCAGGTCATACGTCAGCCATAAGCCCAAGAGCCGAGCTGTCAACACGTGGATTGTAACAATGATAATCAAACGAGGCTAGGGCCAATTCGTATTTAAGTTACGGTATGATCGGATGCTACCTCCTGTAGCACACACGCCACTGAATTAGCCTGGATAGCGGCCTGGCTTCTCTTAGCTCTGTAGAATCTACGTAATCATGATTGTACCCAACCGCCATCTCCTCCGCGTCCAATACCGACACGCGATAACAAATGCAAAAAATAATATGTGAAGAATTTTGAATTTCGCGGACTGTATCAATTCTATCAAAACACTTGTCCATGACGTATCGTGACATTTGTAGCCATATTGGATGCTTACTTTATCACGTTTCACGTATTTTGGTTTGCTCATCGATATTTTACTTGTGAAAAAAATAGAAAATGTGGATTTTTGGACAAAATCTATACCGTTATAGTCCCTTAGCCTCCGTATTCGTTGGATATATTCCCCCGCACCTTCTTTATAATCCAGAAGATTATAAAGAACGCCATTTTACTAACGTTTTGAAATTATGCAATGCATCGTAATATGTGTTCAATAGTATTTTTATCCCTAGTACACGCAACTAAACATAAATGATCTCATAGCCCGATGCAGGTCTTCGACACCTGGAGGACTTCCATCCCCCTCGCATGCCCCAACAGAGAGGCGTCCAACTCAACCAGGATTGCGATGGTTGTTCTCCAGGTTAATTTGACACTTCGCAAATCGTTTTTAAAATATTTTAAAATATTTTCTCTATCAAACCTCTTCCTTTCAGTCGAGCATTATTTATTTGTAATAATTATATCAGTGGCGTACGTATAAATATTATGATTTTATTGATTTTATTGCAATAGCGACCGTTTGTTTTATTGCTGTCCCTTTTTAACGTATTCTACCTCTGTTACACCGGTGCTAGCCGAACTCTTACTTTGTAAAATAGCTATTACACGTAGGGATGATATAAAGAGGTTAAGAAATATTTTTGAAAATATTTTAATTGGCAAAATGGTTGAAAAACGATGCCACACATAGATAAGTTTCTTCGAGCATGTATTGACAGAAGCGCCATTTTGAAATCGAAACAAATGAATATTAATCGCATTTTCTTTGTTGATATTGTATGTGTCCGTTTTATCGTCTTGGTGATCGCCATAGACAAGTACACGAGTTTTAGTCGTCGCATTATACAGTTACATCGTTAATCGTGGCCGAAGCGCTACTGTGCGTGATTTAAATTTTTAAATAATAGCTACCCTTCGACTAAATTTCAAATTAAAGTCCGAGACCCCCGAGGGCTTGAAATTTAAACAAACAAAAACACTCACCATTACGTATGTATGTATGCAAATATGTAGTGTAGTAATATAAATTAATTTTTGGTGAAGCAGGTGGAGCCAGAAGGAACCTCGGAGCTACCGGCTGCCTCCAGGGCACTGTTCGTGGAGAAGGTGCGCCTGTCGAACGCGGCGTGCCAGGCCGGCGACTACGCCACTGCCGTCGCTCTTTACACAGATGCTCTTACTCTCGATCCGGCTAACCACATTCTCTACAGCAACAGGTACCTAACCTCCTCTATCCAGCTACCTATGTAGCCCTTCGATATTGCCAGCATTATCTCTTAATAGAGCTATAAGGAAATTAAACATTTCCTGCGTGCTCGCCTCGTCCAGTGCGTCTAGTGTTTAACCTGTTATTACGGCGTCAGTGAATTTTTATTGCGTTTGATGGCTGGCATGTGTGCGAGATACAAAGCAGTGAGGGCGTATTTTGTTTTGGAATTCATTATTTCTGTATCCCCGACAGATCTGCTGCACGCTTGAAGCAGGGACAATTTGCTGCAGCGCTGCAAGATGCGATTCAAGCAAGAGAACTTTGCCCGACGTGGCCGAAAGCTTACTATAGACAAGGTAACGACTTCGTCGCCGTTCATTGCCACTAGTGTTTCTGATTTTATTAAATAAATAAAATAACGATTGAAGTAAAATTCTCGAGAAATTTTATAATTTTTCGAGAATTGAGAAATTCTCGAGCAGAAACACTAATTACTACCACATTTATTTATACATTAATAATATTTGGATGTATTCAGGGGTGGCGTTACAATGCTTGGGAAGATATGGAGAGGCTTTGGCTGCATTCAGCTCGGGGCTGGCGCAGAATCCAAATTCTCGCCAACTACTCGAGGCCCTTATCGAAGCATCGCTCAAGTCACCGCTGCGATCGGCTCTGCATCCAACATTTTTACAGCTGCAGGCAATGAAATTAGATCAAAGTCCATTCGTACTCATATCCGTATGTATACTAGCATTTTATTTCATAATGTATAATTGAAGTGAGCGTAAAATATATTTTTTTATTCGAATGTTAAGGTTGTGGGACAAGAATTGCTAGGCGCTGGACAATACCATGCAGCAGTCACGGTGCTGGAAGCCGCTTTGGGAATTGGATCATGTTCATTAAAACTCAGGTTCGCTGCATAATAATATATATATTTGATTTAAAGAGAAAGAATGTATTTATTTTAAACAAAGAATATTCTGTTGTTTATTTTATATTCCCGAGACAGCAAAAAAGAAGCGTTGGATTCCCGAGTCGGTCTCGACGCAGAATCCCTAATTACAAACAATGTCGATTGTTAATCAATGTGAAGTTTTGAAATTTATTTTTGCTCGAAACTCCCAGGACACAAGGCGAGGATAAATAAAGGACTTAACCTCGTTACAATCCAGCATGCAAATGCATCGACCATTGTTTTATTGTTCTCGCATAAAGTCCGGTTGACATTTTCCTTCGGTGGCGTCGTATAATTTACTGCTTGAGAATTTTTATGTCGACTCCGTCCCATTGGATTTTCAAGTTTGTGTTTTCGGCTTGGAGTCGCATAAATACATACATATATTTATATACCTTTGAAAAATAAATATTTTAGATTTTTATAAAAAAATCTATATTCATTTTATCATACAATTACCAACGTATTTTTTTAATCTTGGAAGTGAATCTGTATAAATGTTGGCAAAACGCCGTCCTCTTCTGTTTTTTATCAGTTTTGCGAATAGTAAGAAGTCATTTAAGACGATGCCCAGCGAAAACTGAGGCTGAGGCAATATATGCAAGTAGTTTTGGCCAAAAATTGGGAGTTTTCTTCGGATTACTTCACGGAAATGGCGTAGAACTCCTCATTGAATGTATGAACTGGTGGAAAAATAACATGGCTATTCAGGAAGCTTTAATTGGGACGATTGGATCTTAGTTTCGAAGTCATATCCGTACATTCATGTTTCTTCGTCAGTTGTGACTTGTTTAAGCAATTTTTGATCGATGACCTCATTAAGCAACTTCTGAGCAATCAGTGGCAGATTTATAGGGATGCTTGTGATCCTGGAGCATCAGGCCCCCGATCATTGGAAGCCCCAATGGGGCCTCCGTAACCTTACTCATTTGAAGCTGAAAGAGTTTTCTGTAAATTTACATTTATAAAAAATAAATACAGATAAATGATAAGAGTCTGAATTATTTGTCGATTCTTTCTATAGAAAATGACATAGGCAGATCAATTACTTATGATAAACATGCCAGGTTCAAATGTAGAAGACCTATTATTTTTTCTTACCTATTTACATACATTTTTTTATAATTAGTCGTCATCCTTAGACAACCCAGACCCCCCCCCCCTCCACCCAATTATTTGCTACTAGCACCTGACATTAAATTAGCGTCAGGCCCCAAAAATTCACCATCCGCCACTGTGAGCAGTGTCCATTCAACAAGTCTTATTCCCTAAACATTTTAAAGGATTACTTGGCATGGGCCAATACCACTATGCCAACATCGTCAGTAACCTCTCTGTTGGTATTTTTTTCAATGTTTTCGTTGGTTGTTGTTATGCTGCGACGTCCTAGGCGCTCGTCATCTTCAACGTCATCACTCTTAAGCGCCTGTCGTTTTTGATTAAATTTACGCTATCATCACAGATTATAAAACGCATCTTAATTAATTATTATTATTTATTTCTAGGGGTTCCGTGTTTAGCGCATTGAGTTCAGCACACTGGGCGCTCAGCCAATTAGACAAAGCTATTGGCTATATGCAACAGGATCTTGCAGTCGCTAAAAGCTTGGGTGATACAGCAGGTGAATGTCGAGCACACGGCAATTTAGGTGCTGCATACTTTAGCCAAGGCTCTTATAAAGAGGCACTTACGGCACATCGTTATCAATTAGTATTGGCTATGAAATGCAAGGTATGTACACAACCGATCACTTAATTATAATAATTGGGCGTAAATCTTATAAATTATTACGACGTTCAGGACACCCAAGCCGCAGCTGCAGCATTGACGTCGCTGGGCCACGTCTACACGGCCATCGGAGATTATCCCAATGCACTAGCTAGTCATAAACAATGTGTGCAACTCGTCAAACAAATGGGAGATCGACTTCAGGAGGCTCGGGAGATTGGCAACGTCGGTGCCGTGTATCTAGCCATGGGCGAGTTTGATTCGGCTGTAGATTGTCATACACAACATCTGAGATTGGCGAGACGGCTCGGAAATCAGGCAATTAATCATTAATTTTATGAAGCATATATATTTTTATTCGAAACATCAATTGTAATTTTAATTGTGAATAGGTGGAAGAAGCACGAGCATATTCAAATTTAGGATCGTCACATCACTATAGAAGAAATTTTACTCAAGCGATAGCATTTCATGAAAATGTTCTTAGAATAGCACAGAATTTGGGGGATAGAGCCGTCGAAGCCAGAGCTTATGCTGGATTAGGTCATGCAGCAAGGTGACTATTGCTTATATTATTTAAATACCGATCTCTTTAATACGACAGTTTTAATATCTAATAATTTTCTTTAGATGCGCTGGTGATTATACCCAGGCAAAACGATGGCACGAAAGACAGTTAGATATGGCTCTAACTGCGAGGGACAAGGTATTGATAAATTAAATGTATAAATAACAGCATTTTATAAGTTTGTCTAATATCTATCTTTATTAGGTGGGAGAAGGACGAGCGTGTTCCAATTTAGGTATTGTCTACCAATTGTTGGGCGAGCATGATGCTGCTTTGAAACTTCATCAAGCTCATCTTTCTATTGCCAGAGCATTGCAGGTTAGCCTTACACTGTTTTTATTCAGCATCATGTATGTGTGAATGATTTGTTTATTTATTTTTTTATTGATTAATATTTCAGGATAGAGCAGGCATGGGTAGAGCGTATGGAAATATAGGCAATGCTTATTCAGCAGCTGGATTCTATGAACAAGCTATTAAATATCATAAACAAGAATTAACAATATCCAAAGAAGTGCACGATAGAAACTCTGAAGCATCTACGCATGGGAATTTAGCTGTCGCTTATCAAGCACTTGGTGCTCACGATATGGCACTTTTGCATTATCGAGCCCATTTAGGTTAGTTTACAACTAATATTATTGTAAATTTATTAGTAATATAAAAAATAATCAAACATTTGATTTTTAATTTAGGTATAGCAAGAGAATTGAAAGATACCGCAGGAGAAGCTTGCGCTTTACTCAATTTGGGGAACTGTCTGTCATCGCGACAGGAGTTTGCTCAAGCGGTTCCATTTTATGAACAGTACTTAATGTTATCTCAAGAATTAGGAGATGTAGCAGCCGAAGCTAAAGCTTGCCATTTTTTAGGATATGCTCACTATTGTATAGGGAATTATAGGGAGGCTGTAAGGTTAGTCCATTTGCTATCGTTGCATTTATTAATTAAATATCTATCAATACACACATGTTATAAATTATATAATTCTCCTTTATAGATACTATGATCAAGATTTATCTCTAGCAAAAGAATTACAAGATAAAATGAACATGGGAAGAGCATATTGCAATTTAGGTTTAGCTCATTTAGCGTTAGGACAATTGGAACCGGCACTCGAATGTCAAAAATATTTTTTAGCCATAGCTCATATGACACAGCACTTGCCTGGGAAAGTTAGAGCTCTCGGCAATATCGGTGATGTGTTAGTAAAAATGGGAGATGTCGACGAAGCTCTAAATATGTATCAGCGACAATTAAGTTTTGCGAGACAGGTATTTTTGATTTCATTTTTTTTTGTAATGTACTTATTTTGTTATGTAATGTGTTATTTTATTTAAGGCTGGTGATCGCTTATTGGAAGCATCGGCTTGTGGAGCATTAGGATTGGGACATCGACTTCTTCGAAAGTTGGATAAAGCTCTTGGATATCATACGCAAGAATTAACATTGAGACAAGAATTGGCTGATTTAGCAGGAGAAGCTCGAGCTCATGGCCACCTGGGAACTGTTCATATGGCTCTTGCTAATTATACACATGCTGTAAAGTGTTATCAGGTATTTATTTTAATAAAATTATCTCTCGGTGTGGATATTTAAGAATATATTGTAAAATCATTTGTATATTTTAGGAACAACTTGAACGAGCGCAGGAGCTTCAAGACTGTGCAGTAGAAGCTCAAGCCTTTGGTAATTTGGGAATAGCTAGATTGAACATGGGGCATTATGAAGATGCCATAGGTTATTTAGAACAGGTGAGATATATTGTGATAAAATCAGATAATATATATTTATAAAGAAATTAAATATCCTTTCTTTGAATATTAGCAATTGGCAACGTTGGAACGACTTAGTACTCCAACGACACAATTGGACAAAGCAAGGGCATTTGGATCATTGGGAGATTGTTATGATGCACTCGGTGATCCCGAAGAAGCTGTAAAATGTCACGAGCAGCACTTATCCCTCGCACTATCTACAAAAAATATAAGAGAACAAGAAAGAGCTTATAGAGGCCTTGGACTTAGTCATAAGTAAATAATTAAATTGATACATTTCTCAATTTTAAATATTTTTGTCAGATTTCTTTGTTGTATTGATAATTTAAATCAATGTTTTATAATCTCTATTTTATTCTAGATCACTTGGGAATTTGCAGCAGGCATTAGTGTGTCTAGAAAAGAGACTTGTTGTATCTCATGAGCTTGGTAGTTTAGAAGCAAAGGCTCAGGCGTATGGAGAATTAGGTAATATACACGGCAGTCTTGAAAATTTAGAACAAGCAGTTTCGTGTTTAGAACATCAAAGAAATATTGCAAGGTATAAAGCGTTTGCTTAACACATATAAAATTTAATTTAACTTTCGGTGATCTTATAAATTGTTCTTAATTCTTTATAGAGAACTTAGTGACCGTGTTATGGAATCAGATGCAGTATCTTCACTCGGTATAGTTTATCAACAGATGGGAGATTACACTACTGCTTTACAATATCATCAAATGGATTTGGAATATGCTAATCAATTAGGAATAACACAATTGCAGGTTAATATTATTTATAATAAATCTCTAAATAGAGAATAAATTTAATTTATTATTCTGACATTATTTTAAAATAAATAGGGACGTGCCTGTGGAAACTTGGGAGCAGTACACGAAGCATTAGGAAATTTAGAAGAAGCAGTGCGTTGTCAGGAACAACAACTAGATGCCGCAGGTGATCGCTTAGCACGTGCGCTAGCTTTGGCTGCTTTAGGAAGAGTGCATCACGCAAGGGGAGCCCCGCATCAGGCGTTAGCTTATTTGAGACAAGGTGTTGCCATAGCCGATTCTCTTGGACGGCGTGAAGATGAGGTTCATATTAATTTTCTACCAGTATGTTTTTAAATGTATTTATCTATTTTCTATTTATACGTTTTTTTATGAAAATAGGCTCGAATTCGACATCGGCTAGGAATTGCCCTTTGGGCATGTGGACAAGCTGAAGGTGCAAGACAACAGTTAGTAGCCGCCAGTGCTCTTCTTGTTACATTAAGAGGACGGGCCCGTTCTGGTGGTCCCCGTAGTGCTCGTATAGCTACTTTGCAAGCCGCTACATCTCGAGCCCTTCAAACTGTTCTTGTTGGTAGGTTGATTTACTACCAAACTCTGCTTCATTATGTTTAAAATGTGCAATAATAAAATTTAAAAACACTTGATTGTTTTATTTACAATGTTAGGTCTTGGAAGACAACAAGAAGCACTTGTAGTAGCAGAAAATGGACGCAATCGCTCTTTGCTTGACTTGATGTTAGAGAAACAAACACCATTAACATCTAATAATATTTCTAATAACGGTGCATTAGAAATAAATAGGTATGTAACCTACGAAGATATAATAATAGTTTCAACTCTAAAACCTAATCGGTTATCTTTTTCAGTCCTGCCAGACATCCAAATCGTGATAAAGCATTAGATGTTTGGAATCCGCAAACAATTGAACATATATTAGAGGTAGTCAATCGCCAAAAATCGACTGTTCTCTATTATAGCTTAGCAGCTGGTTTCTTGTATGCATGGCTAATTGTACCAATGAAAGGTATTGTTAGATTTATTCTTAATTATTATTATATAAATACTTTGTACCACATTATAAATTTTAAATTATTGTGATTTAGGTGTTGTGCGATTTCATCAAGTAGCAATCAACGAGGAACGAGAAAACAATGGCACACCTAACATAAACAGTGATGATCTTCAGCCACCAACCGGTAATAGTCTCAAGTTTTATTTTGTTATCCTCACTAAATTACTTATATTCGATTATAACGTATGCCATATGCATTTTAGGCTCAGTATTAGAACATTATTTGCAATCATGGAGAGATAGTTTACAAACAGAACTTCAGAAATCTAATAACTCGGTACAGATTGGTACCCCGGGAACCATAAGCGAAACTGGTTCAACAACGGGTGTTACATGGGAAAGGTCAAGCCAAGCCGATGAAATGCCCACGGATAGAGCAGGATTTCTAAGAATGGTATGGAGTTATTAACAATTTGAACATAATATTCGTCACGTCTACATTTTACATATATATTTTTTAAATTTTATAGGTCAATAGAAATCATTTATTAAATTCATCAAATTATTCGCTCAGTTCATTATTCAGTGTGGGATCTGTTGGAGGATCAGTTGCAAGTTTACAAGGTTCAACGCGGTACGTTTTATTATTTATATTTTATTTCTCATTCCGTTATATAGTAAATTATATGCTATGTTCATAATTAATTATCAGATCAAGCACAAGTTTACAAAGTTCTACTCGATCCCGCAAAATATCTCTTTGGCAAGGGCCAGCCTGTATGCACGCACTATACCAGATGTTATTAGCTCCGTTTGAAGACGTACTTCCATCTTCGTATTCTTCTACAAATGGTTTGTCATATTTTCCATATTTAAA
This sequence comes from Philopotamus ludificatus, assembly GCA_022495035.1. NCBI lineage: Eukaryota > Metazoa > Arthropoda > Insecta > Trichoptera > Philopotamidae > Philopotamus > Philopotamus ludificatus. The sequence goes on from JAGXCT010036785.1 coordinate 60,962, forward strand.
ATGTGTTAATCTTTTTCTAATAATAATTATTTGTATTTTTTTTAGTAAATCAAGTTAAAAATGTGGGCGGAAGAAAAGACTTGGTACTTGTGCTCGAAGGAGATTTATTTTTTGTTCCATTCCCGGTTTTAAGACCAGGTCCTGGTTTCGCAAATAACAATACAAATACAGCAAATGCATCACAGAATAGTCAAGGAAATAATATCCAAACATCTACTCCTAGTCATAGTAATCATGAAATATCAGAATATTTATGTGAAAGGTTTTCATTAATAACTGTACCTAGTCTATCCGCATTGAAAGGTCACAAAATATCTAAAAGCAAATTGCATAGTGATGCACAAGGTATAGTTATATTTAATAAGGATAATATCCGTATTTCCATACAATACATTATATAAAATGTTTTGTAATATATTGTTTTTAGAAAATGGAATGCGATGCCTCGTAGTAGGTAATCCTCGTCTACCCTCTGGAATAGCAGAATCTTGGGGCTGGCAAAACAGTTCTCCTATGCAAAAAGAAGCTTTAATGGTCGGAGAGATGTTGCATGCTCATACTTTAACAGATATTCAGGTAAAATAATAACCTTTAATTCCAGAAACGTATTAAAATCATGTGTAAAAAGAATGTAACTTTAACAAAGCTATTTTTTAAATTTTAGGCATCTAAAGAAGCCGTTTTATCACAAATATCTGAAGCTGAATGCATACATCTTTCAACGCATGTTTCATGGAAACTATCTGCCATTGTATTGAGTCCTGGAGAAATGGTAAATCGTCAACTTCTATTAAAAAAAAATTAGGTATAATAAAAAGTAACCGCGATAAAATAATATAATTATTTTCAGGTCGACTCACAATCACAAAGTTCCAAACGATTTTTAAATACGAGTTCTGGTAGCGGTCATTCCGATTCCATGCCTGGTGACGGAGACGAAGAAGGTTTGTTAAAACCTTATTATATCTCGTTGCTCATAATTTAATTGCCACTGTTATATTTTAGGAAGTGAACTTTCTACAAGCAATATGGAACTCCCCCCCTTGTCTGAGTTTATGTTAACTGCCGGCGATATATTAAATTTGAAACTTTCAGCAAGATTGGTTAATATAATAATATAATACCTTCGTTGATAAAAATGAATTAATAAAATAGTAATTAAATACATGTTTATTTTAGGTTGTCATATCATGCTCTAATGGTCGAGGTGTAAATGAAAATTCTAATTCCCGAGAGGATAACGATTACTTAGGATTGATTCGGTTATGTAGAGCTATTTTAGCTGCTGGAGCTCACTGCGTTTTATTAGCTCTATGGCCGGTGCCGGAAACTGCCACTAAAATTTTGTTAAGAGCTTTTTATTCGGCCCTTCTTCAAGGAAGTCGTGCTGCTAGGTAACATTTGTTTACGATGTATAATTAGCATTGGCATTGAAAAATACTACTGATGTTTCGATGATATTTTAGAGCTCTTGGCGATGCAATGCAAACGGTACAACACACTAAACACTTTGCACATCCAGCAAATTGGGCTGGCTTTATGTTAGTAGGATCAAATATAAGACTGAGCAATAAGGTGGCTTTGATGGGTCAAGCGTTATGTGATTTATTAAAAACACCAGACAAGTGCAGGTTTGTGTGATTGTTATATTAAGAAACAATTTATTATTGACGTAAGTGATACATTTATTTAAAATGACTTTTAGAGATGCGCTGCGAGTTTCATTACACCTAGTTGAAAAGTCTCTGCAGAGAATAGTACGTGGTCAAAAGAATGCAATGTATACAACCCAAAAGAGTATAGAAAACAAAGTAGGTCATGCGACTGGATGGAAGGAGTTGCTTATGAGTGTTGGATTTAGGTAAAGATACTATTCAGAAAAACAAATATATATATATATATTGTATTTGAAAATATTGTAACATGGGGTCATTTTAAACACAATTTAGGTTCGAACCGGCTGCAAATGGTATACCTTCTAGTGTTTTCTTTCCCCAGAGTGACCCAGATGATAGATTGACGCAATGTTCAGCTAGCTTACAAGCACTACTAGGTACGAATATATAAATATGCTTCAACTCAAGTTTTTTTTCCCTCGATTTAATTTGTACTATCATTCCCAACAGGATTAACTTCAACAACATTACAAGCACTATCAAAACTCATGTCCAATGTTGAATTAGCTGATGATATTATTAGCGTTATTAGATCAATTATATCACAGTTTTCTTTAAAGAATGTTGAAACTGAAAGTATTGAAATTACCGTCAGTGTCAGGTAAAATAATATTTATTTATGCTACAGTTTATGGACAATTAATTTATAACTTATCAAATAAAAATAATAAAAATATATTTTCAGATTATGGAGAATAGGAGGATGCCATGAGCTGCTAGCTTCATTGGGATGTGATTTAATGGAAGTGGGACAAGATGACGTGACACTTAGAACAGGCAAACAGGCCAATCGTAGAAATATTCAATTCGTACTTCAGGCGCTACTTGCTTTATTCGGTAAATATAAATTTAATAAATTGATACCAATTAAGAATTCTTTATATTTAAGAAAGAGTGTTTTTTTAATTTAAAAATGCATAATTTCTAGATACTCAAGAAGCCCCCAGGAGTTTGAGTCTTGATTCAAGTTCTAGTTTAGAGTCATTGGCGTCAATTGAAAATAATGGACAGGAACCACATTCAGATGGTGAGCTTCATAGGGCAACCAGCTCTCCTAATTTAGGTATTTTTTTTTTTGTTGCTATGTTTTTATTTTACTGTGGGCAAATCTCACTGCTTATTACTGAGATAGTTAAAATTATTACCAGAAATATTCATTGTTTTATTGTATTTTTAGGACAAGTTGTAGTACCTCCACCACCGCTCCCATTAAGTGGACCTCGGTTAAATCAAGGAGCATTCACTTCATATGTACGACATCGTGGAGAGCCGGATGGCCGTACTGCTCCGCCACCAGATGCCCCAACACGAACAACAACCAACCCACTCGATTGTGACATATCTTCTGTTGCATTCTACGGAAATATAACAAGGATTTCTGGAACGGCGACATTAAACATGTCTAACAAATTTGGGTCAGCTCGAAGCGATATTCAACATCAGTCATATAGGAGTACTCATAGCAAATCAGACTTTAGAAGTAACGAGAGACCTCCAGTTAAAATATCGAGACCTGGTGGAGGTGGCGAGAGCGACGCAGCCTTTACTCCGAGTCCCCCAGTTGTATTACAACGACACTTATCAAGCGATCAAGTTTCTATAAATAATCCAAACAATGTAACTTTGGCATTGGCCCATCAAACAAAAATACGCAATTTGTACCATTCAACACCCGGTGGTAATCAATTATTACCAGGGGAAAGAACACTGGGACGCCAAACTCAACATCAAACTATGTTGGATTTGCAAATGAACACATATGGAATAACTTCAAATGTTTTAGATAATGATTTGAAAAATTATACAGCCGCAGGTCCAATCCAAAATCAACCCAATTGTCCAAATCCGGCATTGAGACCGGATAGTTCAAGCTCTGCAAGTTCTGCTACAGACTGGGAAAGCTCTGGCCATGCTACTGTATTAAGAAGAGCTCCATTGCCACCTCTTCCTCCGCCACGATTACCGCCAGCACCTGGCCCACTGGTTGAAAATCTACATCCGCTTCCGCCCGTTTATAATAATTTGAACACTCTTTCGGGACCATTCGGCGAAGGCAATAGCTCAGACTCAGAATTTGAAAGAGGATTTGAACAATCATTAAATACGAATAATACCATCTCGAATCAAGCAGCAATATCTGCAATACAGGGAAGAAATGTGAAAAATATGTATAAAAATAACGTAGGAAAGGTAACGCATAGAAATGTTTCACAGCCTCCCGATAATACGTTAGATAGGTTGAGCGTCAGAACGGAAATTCCCAGTGCCATACAATCTGTTACGTCTGCTCTAGCTAATTTATCCACCACCAGCCGTAAAAGTCATGTCGCATCAAATATTGACGGACAAAATAATTTATATTATTCTTCGACGGAGCAGGGGTCAAGCAATCATGGAATTGAAAACAAAACATTGAAAAAACTTGCTCTCGATTCCGACGTTCACGGATGCATCGGAAAACTTGACATAAAATCAAACAAATCTGCTAAAGATGGATCTCATACATCTTCCGCAAAGCAAAACAGTACTTTACCTCCGAATAGTGGAAATAATAGCATTCAAGATACAATTTTAGCATCTCAATTACGGCAAATAAATAGAGAATTAACCCCGACAATATCAGAAGTTTACCACGAAAGAAATATTGGCTTGGGACTTGCACCACCGCTATCCAAATTATTGTTAAATCAAAGTAATAACGCCAATTTAGGTGGAAATACGTCTAGTTCCGATCAATCATTGATAAATGGTTTAGAAAAACTAGGCATAATCGATGAAAATAGCATACCTGAGAAAGACGTCATTAATTTAGGATTGTCTTATAATTCTCCGACGGTTAGAGCCGTTGTGGAATGTGAACGATTTTGTGAGACATGCAAAAGAAACATCGAACAAGGATCAACGTTGTGCGCATGCAAAAGTGTCAATATAGGAATGAAGAAGATTTCATCGACGATAAAACCGTGGCTGTCCGGGACGACAAGCATCCATAGTAATATTCAAAGTTCTGATTTAACAACAGCAGATATCATAGAACGACAAACGAAAATAAAGTCTCAAAATCACGGCATACAAGAATCTGCAGCAATAAAAACCATAGCACAAACATTTTCCGACAAAGTACCCAATACTTACACTGCGGAATTAACTGGCATACGTCACGAACTGACCAAATCAGAACTTATCGAAAAAGACCGAAGAGATATTGTAAATGCCAATAATGATTCTCAAAAAAGGGATTCAACTACTAAAAGAGCTGTAAGTCCTTTTTCGGAGCTTTCTAAAAGGGACGAAGGCGATGGCAGGAGTATTGCGGATTCACATTCTTCATATAATGGAGTGATTATGAATCCTCAAAGCACTACGACAAGCTGCCATTCAAATATTCGACAGACAATGTATATGAACAATCCGTCATCAGAAGAGAGTGATACAATGATAGATGGGAATGCAAGCGAAACATTAGAAATGCAGAGTAGGATTAATAAATCATTACATCCAAGGACTAAGAGTAAAAATTAGAAATAACACGTATTTTTATTAACCAATGATAGTTATTGTATTAACGGTTGAACGTTTTTTTTAAAATTAGAATGAGTGTTGTAATTTACTAGTGTATATATTTTGGAATTAATTAAAATAAGTTATCAAGTATTAGAATTGCAGCGTGACTGTTGCGTCAATTTGTATATATAATTAAAATTTCAACTGAAAATATTTGTAAATATAAATATAAGAATAAAACCTACGTAATTGTGCATTTAAAATTTATCGTTATTTTAAAAACATACATGTTAATCACGCTAGTTAAATATAAATAAATATTGCTCAAAATTATTACTTAATTGTAATTAAAATATTTTTTAGTCAATTTTATTAATTATACTTTATATATTAATATTATTTAAATGTAGTTTTTGTACGATACTTTGTCCTTGTAATATATTTGTATAAATTGAAATATAAGACTAAATATTACTTTAAATTGTGTAGTATTTTATTTATATTTTAAAAATGCTTCAACAATAAATTCCAGATTACCTTGAATTCATTTTTATTTCGTTTTAAAATAATATTGTTCAGTAGAATCTTAATATATATTTCTCGCATTCCTCGATTTTCCGTGTCCATCGTTATATCAAATGTAAATAAAAAGTTGAAATATAAAGCAACAACATAAGGCACCCATATAATGGAATCTGATTCGAGCAGGCTCCGAACTAATGTATCATATAGCACTCGTATAACGAAGGTGCTATGTATGTGATGAGAATTTCTCAAGACAAAGCCCAACATTCTTGATGATCTCTTACACATATCCGATACATGTAAACTAAATTTTAACTTGGAATCAAACACAATACCCAGGTCTTTAACAGAAGATTTCTAGGAAGTGTTACGTTCTCAAGTCTGTAATTAAAGATTATGCGCTCCTTTGATCTAGAAAATGTCATTGTTTGACATTTTCCAATACTTAATGGAAGACCATTTAATATTTCGTAATCGTGCAATGAAATGATGTCCAACTGCAACGAAAGAGAATCTTCGGTTGAAGTAACGGATTGAAATATTTTTAAATCGCCTGCGAAAAGTGAGAATTTACAATTAAGGACCCGATGAATATCATTCATAAATAAAATTGTGATTATTAACCTTGACGCACAATAGCAATCCTTTCATCATAGGAAAGACCACCTCATTTTTTAATTAAAAATTCGATGATAAAATAAAAGTCAGTAATAGTCATGAATATATCATCATAATTTATTAAACATTTTATTATCTCAACATTATTAATGGCTATAGAAAATGAGGGTGAATAGTATTAAATTGAATCATTTTGGCAATGAGCTATAAATACAATATATTGCACATTTAATACAAAAAGATTATTAATTAGTGGTAACATCAATAAAAATATAGGAATGTATATTTTGTTAATATTCTCTTGCACAAAGAGAAGACTTCGGTACATTTAGCACAGAGCCCGATACGGATATGCAAATCAATTTGATTAATTGCTAAGGTAAATAATGTATCAACCGTCGGTCTGAGTTATAAAAGTGTTACACATAATTATATAAGTGATAAAATCATTGGAATTATATCCCTTTATATTAAATGATTGTATTACAATTTGTTATAAAAGTCAACCAATCAATATTACAAAGACGGCGATAGTGACGATCAATAAGATTGTTTGATCGCGTTTTCATCAATAATGATAATTCGATGTTAGATTAAATTTTCGGTTATATAGCATTGGACCAGCCAATTTTATATTATATAACCATCTTATCAGAAGGCGTAATAATCATTATGATATTATAATAACAAAAACAATAGGCATGTTATATGTATGTATATATAAATTAATATATAACTATCGAATAAAATTTGACTAGATAAAATACATACATCAAAAAATATTATATCTTATACGTATAGTATGATAGTGAGTTAGATTTATGATAAACATTTTACGATGATATAAGATAGAAGTAACATTTTTTATATTAACAAGTATTCTTAAATAATGTAATAAAAAAAAAACCTCAGCTTTATTCTGCAAGTGATACCAACATAAAATAAATGATCTATTATGTATTTGAACAATATTTTCAATTTATTATAAATGGTTTAAATGTTGATAAAAATTACATTTTTAAGCTTACAGTTTAAATAATCGGTTAATGTTAATATTATACCGACGACATAGTTTAATAAAATATATATATATATATATATTAAGCCTTTCGTGTAAAATTTTATATTGATTCTGTTAACATGTCGCATGTTTGCAAATCCACATATGTATATAGTTTTTGATTTGATTATAATGTATAATGGGAAAAATAATTGATTTATATTTCTGGCCATAATTTTAACTGTTATGGCATTCGTTTGTTAATAGCCGTTGTTGAATTTTCAAATTATTTCCATTTGTCTTTGAATAACTTATGTTATCACACATGAAATGGTTACAAAATATCGTTAAGTATCAGGAACATAAGTATATATTTAATATTTATCTAAATCTGGTACTATGCTATTTCATAATAAATACAAATTTAATAATAAATTGACATCCGCCATTTTATTAATGACAACATTTACCAGAAAAACAAAAGCATGTCAAAAAATTGTCATGGATAATCACATTGACATTGCAGTGCATAATGTGTCGTATAATTTGATTATTTTTCCTAGAAAAAATATTTTCATTTAATTTTTGGAAGACAATTTGACGTTAAAATGTGATATACATTCTTAAATCACAAAAAATGTAGACATATATAATGAAATACTCAAGTACATCAAAGTGAAACGCTTGTACATGACTTAATTAACGGATAAATTGTTTATATAATAATAATTACGAAAAATAGTTGACAAATAATTTGAATAGTAAAAATACTCGATTTTATGTGATAAAAAAATTAAGCTCCACAAAGTTTTCAGCGGAACATGCTGTATAAATCCACATTGACAATTATATTTATATTATTATTATGCAAATCGGCAAGACGTTATAAATATTGCTACGCTAATTATCAAGTTTTTATGCGAAAAGTGTATACTTTTCATAGATTATTAGCGCAGAGATGATAAATGTATATTATAAAACAACACACATGAAATATATTTTATTATTTCAACATGATTAGATTACAATAAATATTTAAACATTCATAAAATATAAAAAGTCAATCATTTTAGGAAAATACCAATTGCAAGAATCATTATCATTAAAATATTCGTTCAAGCATTTATATATTTGGCATCAATATGTTTTTTTTTTATTATTATTTTATTTACTACATACATACATATATGGGTTATACTTTTACATATTACTTAAAATAATTTATAAAATAAATATGTATGTACTTATGTCTATATATGATTATACTCATTTTATATATAGTCATTTCTTAATTAATAATAAAATATATTGTCCAAAATAAAATAAAATAGTAATATATACGTTGATTTGAAGGAAATATGTGTCTATTGACGTTTGATCTTTGAATATTACCTATTTAATATATTTATATTTGTGGATATTTAGCAATGAGTTTATCTGATCAACTCGTAATGATCGCATGATACAACTCGATACTTTTTAATCTCGTTTAGAGAGAATATGATATGTAATTATTGACCAGTTCAATATTAAAAGATAATTATAATCGCCAAATTATGAATGTTTTAAATATTAACTGATTCATTAACTTTCTTTATTATAATAGCTATATTTTTTTTATAGAAATTGACATTGTATGATGGTTTATCAAAGATTTATAAAAATAACTGTATTTATTTTGTATATACTATTGTGCTGGATATATATTTTGTATACTTTGCTATTAAGCAACAAGGTCCATCTAGCTGTGACTAGTCACAATCCTAGAGAAGATTAGAATGAATACCGAGACAGACCGCCTTCTACTTGCCTGGACATAGTGGAGTGGGATAAAATCCAAAACCAACAATAGTAAAAGGTACAAGTCCGTTGCCTTCTTAATTTCCTAAACTTTGTAAAGTACTGTATACCAAGACGGCTTGGATAGACATAAAATGGAAGTCTTCACTCCATTACGAGGATCCTTTGACCTCGACATCCATTCAAGAGCTCAGAAAAAACTATCACTCAGCAGTAAGTAGACTAAAGGCTGGCAAATAATGACGATTATGAATATGGATATCGAGTGTTGTTAATTATTGAATTTAAAATATAGAAATTTATTTGTTTTCGATGAGTGTTTGTAGCTGTAGAACCAAATCCCGAGCTAAAGCCAACACAGCAGGTGCATTGTGACGTTCTGCCATTTCTGAAATAAAAAAAATGGATTTACCATGAATTTTACTAATACATATTATTTATTATTGTATATTAGTAGTGTAGTTAAAAAAAAAATTGCGGAATTTTTGTCGCTTTCAAAATATTCCCCATCAGATATAATAAATTGTGTCAGTGTTTTTTCTAATATTTGAAGCACTTCTGGAACACAATATGCGATATGATATTAAGCTATATTCGGTGAGTATGGATGCTGAAGCATCATAAGCATACCAGTGTCATGGCATGTAGGTAACATTCATATTATTACAATAATAATAAGTTAACCACGACTGAGTTATGTTAAGCCTCCGATAGATTAATCCTCCAACGAAAACTATGAATTCATGGAATTCTTTATGACACAGGCCAGGGGAAATGTAAGCAAAAGAGACCTCTGCATGTTTATAAAAATATTTATGTAGGTAGTTGGTGCGTAGGAATCAATTAATAAAATGCCATCTATCCTTTGTTAAATAAATATAAACAAAAATATAAATTTCCAAGTTTTTGAAGAAAACTTTCTACATATTTGAAAAAAAATTGCGATAAATCGATTTAAGCCCGCAAAACTAATATTATTTGAATATTTTTTATCAAACCTTATATATTTAAGATATTTACCATTGAAGAATTTTATAATATCTGTGAAGTCCATGCTATTAGAAATTATAATATCTCTATATGATTCCAGCAATGCAAGAGCCAAAAATAACACCATGTGTGATGAAGAAATGTGACGAGCTGCCCATATCATCTCCCATGCGGTAAATACCTATTACGCGTGGAGTTATGTTTATTTAATATTTCATTTTAAAATAAAATCAATATGAATTATATACATACATCTTGGTATAGAAGCTCCCTTTTAAAATCTAGCAAGAACCAGCGGTAACAAAAGTAAAAGTGAGTATAATCACCGTGTGCGTGCATCAGTTCATACATTTCACAGTCTAAAATCTGGATCAGAGATCTGAAAATAATATCAATCGGTTAATTAAAGTAATTATAATCTATCTGTGCATAAAATATAATTAAATTACTACCTCATATTCGCAAAATGTGCATCCATTGCATTGCCAGCGGGAAAATTATCTATCATACGTGACATGAGTTGACAGAATGCAGCGTAAGCCGGAGCCTCGTCGTCCAATAAGACTAATATTGGAGCTGCCAAATCGCACATACCTTGCATATATCCAGCATCCATATGCTCCCATACGTATCTAAAATTTATTATTGATCAATACATACGTAATATATATTAACTAAAATGTAGCATAAATTTTTAACTAACGTGCACATAATATTTCTTAGTTTATCCAAATTATCGCCCGTAAAATACCAATAGTTTCTGTCACATCGTTGAACGTCTTTATCGATTCTATGTAAATTTAATCCATAATTTTCTAACAACTCCACCTGTAAAAAATACATATAGTTTAAGATCTCTTTATTTATAATTTAGAAAAAAAAATATTAACGCTGTGTTGCATACGCTGTAAACTCCGCCGTTCGAGCTCGCCGGAGATACGCAATTGGAGCGTGTTCCTTCTTTAATTGCCTCCTGTACGCTCGTCGGACAATCTAATGTATCAAAGGAAGCACCGGCTGAATGCTCCTCTTCCACTATGCAAAGCGGATTTTTTTCTAAAAATTAATTTAACCATTAAAAAATACATATCAGAAAAATATATATAGTTATCGACTTACCATTATTTATCATGTTTACTGGTGATACACTGGATACAATATCAACGGATGGATTCGTTACAATAACGCTCGTATGACTCGGAACCCTCTTAGATAAATCTTCAACAGATTCGTCGATAATTTCGTTATCCATCTCTCCATTTATGTGACCGTTTATATTCGTCGAATCTGTCTCATTATTTTGTGTTGCATCATCCTTGGCGCATTCGTTAACAATCAATTTATCGTCAGGTATATCCATAGTTTCATCGATCGATGTTTCATTAGCCAATACTCTTTTTTTGTTATCCGATGAATTATCGTGACAGGGTGACGATTCATTTTCTCGCTTATCTGTATTTTCTTGATGCTCGCTGGGATCCGGTGATATAAACGGAGGATTTTCATCGTCCGATAAAAAGCTGCAATTGTCTTCTGACACCTAAAATATTTTATATCGTATTTTTAATTTAGATGCTTCTTAATTGTAATATTAATAACGAAAAATACGATACTTCAGGATTATGTTCGGCAGGTTGGGTTTCTGATAAACGCGCTATGGACGCTGCTGTCGCTTCACGATCCCGTTGACGTACAATTGCTTCCACGGCTAGCCATTCCGACATAGTAGTTTCATAACGTCGTCTGTTTGCTAAATCTTGAGCAGTTCGTTCTTCGGCCGTTGAACCAAATCTATTTAAATAATACGTTTAATTATTGCTATTAAAAATAAATCTTTTCAAATTTATATAGGACATACTCGTAATGTCCAAGAAGATAGGGCCAAACTTCTTTTCTTATTTCGTGTTCGACGCCTCCGTAATATGTCAATCTATACACTTCTAAAGAATTATTAATAACTCCATTTTCATCCATCAGGCCAATCCATTTTTCTTTAGTAAGACCTCCAGTCGCACCATCTGCGCATTAATAACGAATATTAATAAAATATTTTAATAACTGACCAATAAAAATAATATTGAAGTAATAATTACCTGCTGGAACAATATTTGAGTTTACAAGGCCGGATAAATGAGTTCTAACTGTCGATAGGTGTCTGCAATAGGCGAGCCAACCATAGAAAGCTCGTGATATAATTTGCCGTCTCATTGTTGTACAAACAAGAGCAATAGATGCAGTCTGAGTAACAGGCTGAATAAAATATAATAGTTACTCATATTTTCATGCTATAATATGTTTAAACATAACATAATACTGCTATAATTACCGGATCTACGGGTAAAGGACTCGGAAGCGGCGGTGAAGAGTGAGTATCCATCGATAGGCTTGAACTATCCGAACTGCCAGTGGTAGATGCTGATCCTAGAGGTTTTCTAGGAATAAGAGGTGAAGCCGGCCCCCTCTCCAATAACGAGTGTCGTGTGACTAAATCATAATATATTTTTATTAAATAATAATTAATAAACACATATTTTGCGGAAATTAAATATATTTCATACCATATTTTCCATATTCTTGATGATTAATATTGTGATTGACAATTCTAAATACATAATCTGCCGCTTGATCATCACCGTTCGATATGGTTACCATATTTTCTGAATCAATGTCTTCTGTGCTGTTTATATTGCCTTCGCTAACCACGGGCAATGGTCTTCTTCTCGGTTTTCCACGCGGCAAAACCTAGGAACAAAACATTTTTTAAAATATTGTTTTCATTCAAAAATATTTGATTAAAACTCAAGATATATTAATACCTTGCCAGTTCCTCTTTGAGACCATAATGGAGGATCCAGTTGACCGTGTGGAAGTAAACCGGTCTCAAGACAACTCAAAAATGCAAGTAAATGACCTCCTATATTTTAAATTCATATGTTAATGAGGTAATTAATAAAACAAGGAGTTTTAAATATTTAATTAACTTGCCTTTTGGAAAATGTATAGGCGGATGCTGAACACCATCTTGTCCAACGAGTACAATTGTGCCTCCGCCATTTGCTCCTTGATGGCAATGTACATATACTACATCCTCTAAGCTGACATTCAGCGCATACTGCCAATAACTACTGTAAATAAAATAAATATTTTCTATACCACTAATAAATAAGATTTGACAGTTAGTTTAAATAATTAATAAAAAAAACAAGAGCATCTGAAGATAAGCAGTACTTACTTCCTCCACCTCTCAAATCTAATTACTATATTTTTACACTTAATCATCATGAATTTTCATCTCAATTACCGGTAGTGTTATTCAAATTTTTACAAAGAAAATGATGATGAGTTTATTAGTATTATGAAATAAGTTTTCTGATTAGCAGATGAGCATGCGTATCAGAGTGAAAAATATAGCTGAGAAAACTTACACATTTAAATACAAATCGCTTGAATTTCTTCGCGGTAAGCTCATCTCTGTTCCATTTTGATAAAAATATATTGAGGGACAACTGGCTCGTCTACATAGCATGCCACATTTAATAAAACATATTGAAACATATGATATTGCAATCAATCGTTACTAATTAATCTAAATCAGTCATTTTTAAATCTTACAAAACAATATTGTTTTAAATGGATTAATCTAAATACTAATATATGATTTAAAAAACACTGATTTATATATAATTCTATGATATATAATACAATAGATGAATTAAATGTAATGCGTGCATAAAAATTTACATACATATATCTATTGATTACCAATTAATGTTTTTATGAACCTAAGCTTTTTTCTACAAAAAAGTATTTAAATTCATGCAAAACTGCTACTGAATCATACTTGAGCTAAATAAATGATGTATTACCTCTTATCTTGACCTTCAGTCTCTGAAAAACCATTCATGAGTTGATTCGGTGTCCATTTTATGATGAGACACTGTGCCATTTGATGTAGACTTAAATATCCCGGCATTGGCTCGGGTACATCTTTCTAATAACATAAATTAATCCCTTTATTGCGAAGAATGTATGCATTGTTTTTATTAATGTAGAAAAATATACTCACGGGATGCACCAATACATTATTTTTTCCATAGAGCAAAGTTGTACGGCTATTTTGATGAAGACTTTCGACGTAATCTTTGGCACAATGTGCTACGCTGGTACCAACACCGCATGATACTCCAGAGCCTAATATATTTCATTTATACATTAAGATTTTATTGAGATAAGAGCATAAATATGATTAATACCTGTTGAATTTGATCCGGCGTCTTCCGATGTATTCAAGCTGCGACGTATATTTAAAATCGGCCTCCGACAAGACGGCGGAGTCGTCGTGCTCGCACTGATTCTATGTCTTTGGACCTAAAATATTTATAAATAAATAGTATTTATTTTACAGTATAAATTTGGATTTATTTTTTACCAATTCTCCAGCTGGTGGATCTGGCCAACATCTATCTGGTGGTCTCGCTCGGGAATATTCAAGAGCGCACGGTCCGACTAGCAGTGATGCTAGAATGGAACCACAATCGGGATCTGATACAAGAGCACCGCGTTCATAATATCTATTTGCATGCTTAACCAAGTGCTCTATGATTCGAGCTAAGCGTCTTTCAAAGAGAGCTAAACGTATCCATAGATACCTAAAAATTACATGTAATTAATATATATATAAAATATAGTGAAATGGGATATTATTTTATGTACCTTATGGTGGCGGGAGGAGGTTGATGTTGATTCTGTGTCGGCAAACCTCCGCCGGTGCTTCCTTTTTTAATTAATGGTGGACGATTAGTGGAATCTCCAGCGGAAGATGATCTACGCAGTGGACTTTCTGCTTCCATTTCCAGTACACGTTGACTTATTACAGCAGCTTCTTCACAATGCTGATAAAAAATAATAAAAAATTGAAAGTCTTTACGGTAAGTTTGTATATATCTTTTATTTATTTACCTTGGCAACTTTATGGAGTAATGCTGTCGTCGATGATGTTTTAAAGAGACCAAGTGCACGTCGCCGTAAACCTTGCCCTAAGCAAGCTTCTACAGCAGCACATAATGAAGTGACTGCCCCTGAATCTTCACGCACACCTCGTCTAGTTACAGCTTCTTCCATGACCTGCTTCACCTCGCGTTTTACATTCCCAATCAGTTTTTCCTTCATGTCTGCACAACTTAAATTTTCTAAAATAATAATTTATATTCAATTCATTGTGAATATTTTTAAAAGTATGGAGAAATTTTATAACGAATATTAAAAATAAATGTAATTTTTTTTTCGAAAACATTATGGATCTTTCAGCTGAAAAGTAAACACACTTCATTATAGGTGAGCTATTTTTTAAGAATCACTAATATTTTTTATGATTACCCAATGGTCTGCCCGATAAATTAATATATAATAAGAATAATATTTGACCAAAAATATTTTACATAGTAAAATAATTAATGGACCGTACAAATTAATTTACACGCCGATTCCCGTCGCCATGATTACAACGCCTACGCAAAGCAGATGTTATGAAAATATGAACCCAAATATCCACGACTGCTCATTTTGGTTGTTTATATTGATGCAGAGATTTCTTTAAAGCAAATCAATCGTATATTTACAATGAAAATATAATATAATATGGTCGTATTCACGTTTTTTGCCCAATCGATTTTATTGGGATACCTTAAATAAAATACATAAATCAATTTTCCTCAATAAACTCATACTTTAGCGTTAATTTTGTTCTAAAGCTTTACATATGGTAAAAAATGGTCACCTTATCGACGTATGAAAAACGTTATTTTCTGGGGATTTTTCGCGCAATTTTTTAGATGTTATTCATTACTAGAGCATTGGGCAACTAATCGAAAAATAATTACCTCCTTGCTGTGACGCCATATCCTGTTGCGTTACGTTGTTATCAGTGAATACGTATTTACAATATTTGCAAGGATAATCCAATTTGGATTAATTCGATATTCGACTGGTTTTACATTATATTATATGTATCGATGTTTTATTTTATAAACACAAAATAATTCACTGTTTCAATGTGTTCGGTGGAAAAATCGATGGCGCCATGGACATTCGAGGCATCGGCTGCACGGCGCAAACTCTACTGATAGGAGCAACCTGTTTTTCCCCTACATCAGTTTTATTTCAGCGATTCTAAAATATTTCAAGCGGGGATGATTGAAAATTCAAGAAAATTTCATCACATAAGTTAAAAACAAGATCTTTATTATAAAACAAACGTAAATGGTATAAAAATAAATACATATTTCGAGGGAAATGAAAAAAAGTATATAAAAATACGAATGTTATAATAATACTTTTTTATTGAAACCCCCCCTCATTTAATTATGTTTATGATATCCTCATATAAAAATGCGAATTCATTACAAAGTGCATCATATTAAAAAAATGCTAATATTATTTTAAATAGCGATTATTTTTAGATTTGTACTATTTGTCTTAAAAAAACTAGTATTGATATTTACTAATCGATAATGCCAAAAAAATACGTACATACATAAGGTCGTAATTTTGGCTGTTAAGACAACGTCGCGAATGAAACGATACTGTCAGAAGACCTGTCAAAATGTCGCATTTATCGGGCGGCCGATTAAATGTTGCTCTTTTACAAAATATGTTAAAATCTGAACTGTTGTATATATTACAAGATTTTGATGGTCCTAAGGTATAATTAACCAAATAAAATGTGTATTTTTATAATTTAATCGCTATGTAAAATGATATTTTATATTCATTGCAGTTTATCTGTAATTGAACAAGTTAATGTTAATATGCTTAAAAATATTTTATTTTATTTAAATATGTAATTTTAATATGCGATTTTTGTGTACTCTACGATTTAAATCACATTTTATATATATCCGCAGGCTATGATATGGGATAAATGGCTTGAAGGTCCAATAGGATTGATTGCTAAATATTCTCTATTACAAGAACATGATGTCGTACAAATGCACGAATTGCAAGGCAATTCTTCTATCCCCCACAGTGTGAAACACGTGATTTTCATAATTCGTCCAAAAGTAAAGCTGATTGATTTAGTTGCTGAATATGTATTAAAAGCCAGTGAAAGCAATCAAGCTAAAAGAGAATTTCACGTCCTTTTTGTACCTAAGAAGAGTGAACTCTGTGACAAGTATTTAAAAAACATGGGTGTATTTGGCAGTTTTACGACTATTGAAGAATTCAAATGTGATATGTATCCGTTTGATAATGACTTAATGTCTTTGGAGTTCGAAAATGATTTTCGGTAATTGCTATAAGAATTTATTTAATATTTAAAATTCATAATCATTCATTGATATATAATTTTTGTACTAGTGATCATTATTTGGACGGAGATCCTACTAGTTTATATTATTCGGCTGTGGCTATAAGGAGGATTGAAAAATTATACGGAACCATTCCTAAAGTGTTTTGTGTAGGTCAATCGTCCAAGCAAGTCTGGAATTTAGTATCCCGCCTAAATAAAGAAGAGCAAAACCTTTTAAAAATCCCTACTCAAGGAGTTGTGGACGAACTGATTTTAATTGACAGATCGATTGATTTATCAAGTGTCTTGTGTACTCAATTAACCTATGAGGGATTAATAGGTAATGCATATTTAATGATCAATTATATATTTACTTTAGTATGTAATAAATATTATTATTTACTTATAAATAGTCATATTAGAATTATCTTTCATTTTAGATCAACATAGATATATTTAATAATGATAAAATGTGTAGTTATATTGCTTTTATTATTTTGTGTAGGTCCAATGTAAAATTACTAAGTAAATGTATCAGATTTCTTATGAATCGTAAATATGCCTACATGTTCAAATGTATTTCATCATCATATTACATAAGTATTATGTCAGCCAATTACATTAAATATTGCACTATATCAGTGATGACAAACCTTTTTGAGAAGTGGGTCAAGTCAAGTTATGGGATTTTCATTTCTAAAACTTTAGCGAAGATGGCAAAATTCATCATAAATATTTTAATACTTTCATACACCATTAATACAATTGATCCATTTCTCTAAAATGAATACTTCATCAATATCTTGACATTTTTTTTTTAAATGGATTATTCTAAGAATAAAAATAGTTATTCATGATATGCTTCATAATTTGATCGATATTTTGGATTTTTTAATGATGCATAAATTACAACGCTCTCGGTGATGTCTCGCCGCAGACTAAGCTCTCGCAGCATGTGTCACTCTTACGTTTCATTCGCACTCGGCACATCGTACCAGATGCAAGCAAGAAAAATTATGGCAACAACGGCGAATATTATTGTTTTTATTTTATTTTACAATTGCAATTCATAAAGAACAATGATTATTCATATTATTTATCTTTTAGACTTTTAAAGAGGACACTTCTCATCTGCATTAATAATATTAAGAAACGGATCTGTTTGATATTTTGACAGTAAAGTTAATTTTTTATAGCTACTCTCGAATTTTTGTAAGATTTTTTTTATACGGTTCCTATCTACCGCACAAAAACAGGTTTAACTGTACAGTTGAATTTCTCAGTTACTTTCAGATCCATAGTCAACTTCACAATAAAAATATGGCGATTGACGCAAGGTTTGATAAAAAAAATTGTAAAATCTCAATGATGAAAAATAACACGAGAAATAACACATAGAAAATCATAGAAACAAAAATTACCTCATATTCGTATATTTATAAATATATAAATATTTTTTCTTACAGATGAACTTTTTGGAATAAATTCCACAACAGCGCGACTTCCAGGGAAGAAATTTTTAAATGTAAATGAACAACAAGCCCAACCATCAAAAGAAAAGAAAAAAATCATTTTAAATTCAAGTGAGGAAGTCTTTGCGGTGTTGAGAGATAAAAGTTTTACATATGTGAGTATTGATTACTCAACGATGTTTACTAAATTAATTCCGGTTAATTTTATCTATGGATTCAAATTTTCATTTTATCTAGGTCGGCGGAGCTTTAGCTCGTAAAGCCCGTCTGATGCATGAGCACATGTTAGAAACTCGCAAAAATAAATCCATTCAAGAAATTAAAGAGTTTGTTTCAAAATTACCAGAAATGCTCGCAAATAAGCAATCTCTTGCAAATCATACGGCAATAGCTGAATACATAAAAGAGGTATTGTTTTAACGATAACTCTCTAATAAGTGTATTTATTTATTTTATTTTCTTCAGATTACAGATACAATAGATTTTCATGATATTCTGCAATGTGAAGAAGATTTTCTTGATTGTTTTAATACGTCAATTCAGAGCACGTTCATCGAAGATTTGATTGCCCAAAAAGCACCTTTGACACGTTTACTTAGACTTATTTCTTTGCAATGTGTTACTAGTTCTGGACTCAAACCAAAAATACTAGAGCATTACAAAAGAGAAATTGTGCACGTATATGGGTTAAACCCGTGGCTAGGCATATGTAATCTAGAAAAAGCAAACATTCTAAAGCCCCAATCAAATTCCAGGCAATATACTATCTTGCGAAAGGTATTCATGAAAAATAAATTATTTCAATAGTTCAGAATATTATATAAGCTATATATTTTCGTAGGCTTTGCAATTAATGGGAGATGATAATAAGAGTCGAAAGGATAGCTATTTAGATCGTACATATACACCGATTACTGTACGATTGGTAGAAATTCTTAGCAAAAATAAGCCACCATACGGTAATTATATCCATATTTTTAATTCTAGTTTTATATATTATGAAATTATATCAAATGAGTATTTTAGTTACGGGATTGCAAGACATTTCCAATATAATTCCTGGACTAGTGACGGAGGAAACTCAAAGCGTTCCTCAAGGTCAGCAAAATAAAACGGAAACGACCAAAGTAGTGTTAGTGTTCTTCATTGGCGGTTGTACATATAGCGAAATATCAGCTTTGAGAACATTATCACAGCAGGCAGATTCAAACGTGGATTACGTAATTATGACTACGAAATTAATAAATGGTAATACATTCATTGAATCACTGCTCGAACCTACGCCATAAAAAAATATATTTAATCCTCTAAATATGTTTAATATAGTTATGAACAATATCTTATAATATATTATTTAATGTTACCCATTATAAATGATTTGTGTATCTGTAATTCCATTTGTAATTAAAATATTTACACTACACTGGCCGTTTTTAATTTAATTTTATTAATTTATTTTTTCAAAATTAAAAAAAAAATCCTGGTATAGTCCAATTGTCGCAAATTGGTGACGCTACTGTATGTGGTCGCGCACGTATAAGGTCGTGCAGCGGTCATAACGCACGCCTTACCTATATTTTGGGGGTGTGCAGCGCACCCTGAATATACGCCCCTGTTGTTAAGGGGGCGCGACAGTAGTACCAAAAAGGTAACCCACCGCTGCCACCAAAATTTAGGGGACGCGCAAGTAGTCCAATAAATGGAACCCGTCGCTGCCTCCAATGTTAAGAGACCCGAAGCTCAAGGTGATCACAAGGTACACGACCGCTGGGCGCGAAAACGCTCGATCGTCTGTAGTTGACGACGCGCTTCGAAGATCGAGACAAAGTGAACACGCTTTGTTTGTTGATGATGTTTATTGGAGATTTTGCAGGTGTCGCCAGTCTGGAAGGATATGTGACCTAAAGGGATCCTAGAGACGATTCGTACGGTGACCATGATAAAGATCCCAGAGACGCATTCTGGTAATGCAGATATCGATGAAGATCCGAGACGCATTCCTGCACGAGAAATCACGGAGATGTGACTGCCATGACGGCGTGAGCGAATGTCTATGATAAAATGGCTCCAAAACGGGACATATTTATACCCGGTCCTGAGAGTCACTGACTTTTAGCGGGAACCGTTTCGGACAAA
The DNA here is from genome assembly GCA_022495035.1 of Philopotamus ludificatus. Taxonomy (NCBI): domain Eukaryota; kingdom Metazoa; phylum Arthropoda; class Insecta; order Trichoptera; family Philopotamidae; genus Philopotamus; species Philopotamus ludificatus. Next base: position 81,971 of record JAGXCT010036785.1, read on the forward strand.
TATCGAGAGCCCAGAAATGATACGGACGGACTATGCCGGTTTATAACACTGATAATTACACCAAAAATCGTAAATGTGGAAAGAATTTTTGCCCACATATGCCTGACGAAAAAAAAATATGATAGAGCAACGATTTGCCTAAATATTGAGCAGATAAAGATATTATCCAGATGTTCCAGAGGCGCTTCGTAGGTTGGAAAAAGCGCTGGCACAAATGTATGATGTTTTTGATGTGGACTACTTTGAAGGAGGCAATATCGTTATTGATGAATGTATAATTTTTATAAGAAAAACGAAAATTTGTCATATTTTTTTTATCAAACTACGTAAATGACTGGGTTGTATCAATGTTTTAGGTTAAGGTAAAATAAAATAAATTATTAGAAATGATATATTTTATTACTGATAAATATATATATATATATATTGTGATTAAATAATATTAATAATGATGATTACATTTATATCTTGTTAAAGTCTATATACATAAATAATTTTACAATAAATAAATCTTATAAATATTCGCTCGAGTATTTGGCAATACTGCTAGTGGCTTTTTTTGCATTGTTTGTCTTTGAAGTTTGTATACCAAATTTGTGAGCTAATGTTAAAAGTTTCTCGTTTTCATATTTAGTTTCTTCCGTATACTTCCGCAACATTACTGGTAATAATGTATCCAAAATGAACTTAAAATTTTTTTGTGCATAACTTGAATCGTTTCCGATCGAAAGCATTAGGCGTCCGTTAAATATTCCATAAATACTATCGTTGAGCGCATCCATCATATCTTCTGATACCATACACAATCCCTGGCATTGCAAAGTAAGAACCGACTTTGTAAACCATATCGTGCTACTAGAGAGATCTATCCATGTCTCGTTAATAACATATTTAGCTAAAACTAGCCCCAATTCTTGCATTTCTTCCAAGAATATGTTGACTTTAACCTTTGTATTCATATTAACAGGTGTCCATTTATCTTCTGTTACTTTTCCCTTGATCGAATCCAATGTTTTTTCTTTATACTCTTTCAATAACTTAATTATACTATTACGTAACGAACCATCTAATTGAAAACATAGATCTAGTCCGTATTCTTTCAGCAATGTACATTGCTCTCTCAAACTCACCACGCATTGAGCAACGGAGCTAAGTAACGTTTGCGGAGTAAAAATCTGTCGTACTATTTGATTTATAAAAATACGTAACTCGGCACTGGCCCATACAATTAACGCACTGGTTTTATCTTCAGGGAATGCTCTTATAAATTCCGATATTACGTCAGTCATAGTGCAAAAAAATACCTCGCCTACTTGTTTAACATACATGACAGTGGAACCCTCCAATTGAACGCCTTTCACGTGTACTTCCATCATTTTGCTACAAATAGCCAAAAACAGATCACAAGCTTGTGTTGTCATTTTAAGTTTAATCAACAGATTGACGTAATTGCGCACAGCTCTCAACCCACCTCTAGGAGTCCATTCTGGCGTTACTTCTAGTTCTTTAATAAGTACGTCTCTCAGTGTTTTTTGCCGAGTGTTAATCTTACTCAAAATTTCAGTTGTCATAGGCAAATTCTTATAATCATCATTTTGCAATTGTACTTTTGCCGATTCCATTAAATTAAATGCTTTATCAAAATGACGTTCGACAATAAGTACATCCAACTCTTCACCGACGTCAATCAACCAATCGGGTATTTCTATTTTATCATAAATTGAACCTTCGTCCAAAAATGGATTAGTTGGTGATTCAGATTCTGGCCTAGCTGTCTTCTCCTGCATGCTTTCTCTTTTTTGAACTTCATTTTGTTCTTGTTTGGATAGACATGCCTTTTTTGCCATTTCAAATTTTTCCAACCAATCCTTTTTACTATTTAAATTATTGCATTGAAATACACGGGTATCGGGAAAAGCTAGCAATTTAAATGCCTGCTTGACATTTCCAAGATCTCTTACATTCACAACAGCCATATCACTAATAGTATATACAGCTTGATAACGATAACGAACTGGTCCTCTTCTATTGGGTATCCATGAAGTTAACATTAAGCAATCGCTAAATAAGTAAACATGCATACGTTGTTGGGGAGTATTTTCTTCCGGGTCGAGTTCTAGAATATCCCCTTCGTGCAACAGAATACGGTCAGGCACGTCCAATAAGCTCATGCAACTTTCAACCTTTTCAAATATGGAATTCAATTTTAATTTTCTCTGCTCTTCAATCTTTTCAGCTTCACTATCAACCTTTTCGGGGTCGACATTGTGCAAAATATTAGCTTCATTACCCAATATCGATGCCGTAGCAAGAGTTTCCAATAAATTTCTTTGATCAGTCAATAAATGTGATAACTGATACATTTCAGCTTCCAAATGAGAAATTTCTTTTGCGGTTTCGATAAATTGCATATAGTTTTCGTACACATTTTTCTTTAATGAACCGGCTGCCTCCTCGCTCAATTCTTGAATAATTTGCCGTTGACATTTTAACTCTTCTCCTCCCACACAATTACGAGCTAATTCTTTTACATATTTATCAGGATTGAAATCCTGAGCTGCAATTCTCTTCAGTATAGTATCTGACATTTTAATGTCAAATAAAGTGACAGAAATGACAGCTCGGGGCGTAATAACAAATTGGCCCAAACAAGTTCAAATTTAACCAAAGTCATTTTTCTAGTGAACAACTCAACAACAAGCTGATTATTGTGCGAGGTAACTTTGCTCAATTTTTTTTACAAAGTACCGTTCATTTATTATATTCTACAAAACTTTGATTTTTCATTTTCACGTTTATCATATTTTTTAGACCCGCCCAAACATTAATAAAAACAATGTTAGCCCTTTATAGGGCAAAGGGTGAAATTGGTTAATATATTAACCAGTCGCTTTAAGGTCTATATTTTCAAGAACGCCCATATAAATGTCAACCTTAGTACTGTAATACGTTGTCGCGAACGCCCTTTGGTTAATTTATTGTTATTGACAATAAGTATTTTAAAATGTTATAGTTATAATTAAAATTCCAAAATAATTTGCCCTATAAAAGGTTAATTAATAACTTAAATTATGGTCTTGGGACACATTTTCCACCGATTAATAGTGTCAAAGATTTTTCTGGAAATAATGTATTTCTTTACTTACTAGGAATTATACCGAGATTTTCATTATGCAATTGTAAACTAAAATAAGTAAATTTATCAAAAGAAAAAATATTGAAATCATAAAAAAATCTATTTTCGAGGATACAATTTGATACACGAGTAACATTTGACTTGATGCACTGTGCAATTCTTTGGAATTTTTAGATAAAAATCCGTCACCTAAACTAATTATCATAGATGTTTAAATACCTAGACAGGCCAAATAATTAAAGTACCCCCTTAAACTTCTCAAGAAATGCAATGATTGGTTTTTAATTGTTCTAATAGTAAGTAGGATAAAATACAAAGAAGTGAAAAATCGCCTAGTTTTGTCCTAACGATGTAACTATTATTATACTTTGGAAACCCTGCATTCTCGTCGCAAAGTTACCACAAGATCTACAAGCACTTCTGACCAATCTACCGCAATTGATTGCAAAAATATTTAATTGATTTTTCCCCCTTTCTCCCGAACACAACTGCACTTCTCGACAACACAATGCACACAAGCCCGACGATAAAGAACCTGCATAGCAGCAATAGTCCACCCCCCCCCCCTTAACCTACGCGGCCGAAATATCTCAGTCAGCCATTTCCGCCGAAGCAAAATAAAAAACCGAAACAACGACAAGACATTTCCGACGCATCAAATAAAAAAAAATCGAAACAACAACAAGACTATCACGACGAAGGAGAAAAAGGGCACCGCTCTACATCTCGGAATGTGAACAGACCAAGAAGCTGTTGAAATTTCGTTTTTTCTATTTTTTTTATAAAGGGATCCTTGAAACCGATTGATTCATTGTATATTAATTGTGTTATTTAAATGTATGTGAAACGCTCGATGGGGTTACATTGCCACGTTAACAACAGAATCAAAAGTTAAAAATTAAAAATAACAATTTTTAATATAGAATGGTAATTATTAAGTTACAAAAACACATAAAATAAATGGAAAACTTTATAATTTATAATTATGTATTTTATAGAAGGGGTGTATTTTAAAAAATATTTTTTTTGCACCAAATTTATTTGATTTGTATCGTAAATTATCGTGTAAAATTATTGCGCAAATTACCGTACCCGTAAATTCAATACCCAAACAGTTTTATAGATAAATGTGAAAAATAATCGCGAAGGTGTGGTGAGCATGTGAATAATAAATATGAATGTTTAGACCGCAAGGGCCAGTGTAGTTGCGGTGTATTTATAGAAGACTATCGACGGCGGCGGCCCCGCGGCGACTCGGCGGAGGCCGCGCGACCAGGCCGCAGGTGAGCCCCGCTTGCGGCGCCTCCGCCCTCCCCTCAACGCGACCGAGCCGCCTGTCCCCGGGCTCGGCTCGCCCCAGTAGCCTCAGTATCACGCGAAGCTACTCATTTCCAAGTGTATTCAATTTTAACAAATAAAAAAAAAATCCTTACGTGACGTTTCTCCGTCGCTATTTAATATAACTAATTGTGTATCTTAACCCCATCGTCCTGACGAAAAAATATTTTTAAAACCCTGGTCCATTCGTTTCGCATTATTATTATAATCTCTATCGTCGACATTTCTGGATTTGCATACGAAATACAGGTTAAATTGTAATTTTATCATTCATTTTCATATATATGTAATGTGAAAATAAAATGTGCAATTAATTTGACATATGTACTACATGACAGTACATCAGTTACATGACGAATATATCTTATTATCGTCGATTCTCGTTATATCTATACATCCAGTTTACATTTTACAGTATCCGATGACTAATCGGTCGACGGTTTTTTGATGGATGAAATTAATTATTTCGATATATCGTTGTAATGTCCATTCTTCGTATGATAGTTTTCTAACCGTTTAATATGATTTTACAATGATTTGTAAATTTGTTCAATCACAATAGTACATTGACTCTTATTTTCAAGAATTCACAAATTATTTGGATATATTTTAACATCCGTCGATCTTAATCAATTTAGGGAGCGAAAAATATGTTACATTCAGCCGTTGTTGGCAATTATTCTGCTTTTTTATGTATAGTATTATTGCGATGTATTCAAATTATCTTAGGCACATGCTCGTTTGGGATTTTCATCTCGTGAATATTTAATTCTAGTGTATTTTTTGGTATTGAATAGCCTCGAAGGAGCTATTATTTCAATTGGTACAAATTGATAATAATAGCTTTTATTTTTGACAGTTATCTATATTATTATCAACTATATTTTACCAAACTACAATGAGCAATACGATGTACATGAAATCATTGTATTTATTTATCTAAAGTGGGTCAGTTTAAATCCGATCGTGTTTGTATATTCGATTTTAGCTCCATTTAAGTATAAACATAAGATTTATGCTTATTTTTTATATTGAAATTATTTTTTTATTTTTATGTAGATAGACAATCTTGATTTTGTCAATATTATCTCGGTAATAGTAGCGTGTTGAATGCCCTGAGATTATTCGTCAATAGATATTTACTATAGATTATTTGATAGTCAAACTAATTTTATTATTCTCGTTGTATTATTATTTATCTATCTCAATGTATACCATTTTTTTATGATCTGTGAATAATTATGTTTTGATACTGTTCTCTGATAATTAATTTTAACACTTTACCGACTGCGGATGCTTCTTTTATTGTTACGTGCCAACAACAGCAGAAGCCGCTCTCCGTTAGGTACAACTTTGTTGGTCAAAAAAACACATGATCTTTCATTTAAGCCGTGATATTAAAGAGTAAATCTCATTGAATTATTCGTATTGTCTCATAGTTTTCAGTAATCTCAATTAATTTATAAGAATTGATTGTTAAAAATTATATTTATCTATTTCATTATGCTAATAACCCGTATAATGTGATTCTGTAAAGTTTAATTTGCTCCGTTTGATCTTACGTTCAACGTTAATTTATATTAGGGAACCAAAATGTAATCAATATTTTTTTGCTGGCGAAAAACATTTATTTATTAAAAAAAATCATAAATACTCATCAACAAAATAATTTCCATCGTTTTCTAACACTTTTTGTCAGTGTAAAGGCAGTTGTTCGAATCCCATTTTAAAAAAAGTCCTTTGATTTTTCATTGAAATACTTTTGCAAGTGCGTTTTCACTTCTCTGACATTATTACATTTTTTAGCTCTTAATGTATGACCTAAAGATCTGAAAAATGTTGGTAATCGGACTGCGAGAGTTCTGGTGAAAGGGGTGAATGAGTTCCAATCTAAGCTCCGTTATTTTTTTCTGTGTTATTTTTGCAGCGAGAGGCTTCGCATAATCTTGTGGAAGGATCCTTTTTTTTGTTATTGACCAATACATCATTTTTTTATGAACTCTTGTTTTATTCATTCGAGTTGTTCACAATACACTTTCGCTGTAACGGTCTGACCAGGTTCAAGCAATTCATAGTGTATAATTCCAGAAAAATCCCACCACAAACAAACAATGACCTTCTTTATGTTAGTGATGATCGAGGGGTCAGAACAGGTACTTCTCCAGAAGAAAGCCATTGGATTTTTCGTACAGAATTATTGTATAGCACCCACTTCTCATCTCCAGTTACAATTCGCTGCAAAAACGAATCGGCTTCATATCGAGACAAAAGAGACGCGCAGATGGTACGCCTTTGATCGAGTGCCGTCTCCGTTAATTCATGAGGAGCCCAAATTCCTTGCCTGTACAATTTTCCTATGCGACGAAGATGATCCTGAACTGCAGCAATGTACAGCCAATCTTCAATGATAATTCCTCAATTGTTTAACGAGGATCTGAATCTAACATCACTTTCAGGATATCATCATCCAATTTTTGGAGTTGTGCTTTTCGTGCAACATCTTTGAGATTCCTTTTTCCATTTTTAAACTTTTTAAACCACCGATAACACTTGTTTAGTTTCAGAATATCCCCGTCAGTATCGGTAATTTTTTTTCACTGCTTAGTTTGCCTTCATTCCTTGATCAAACAAAAATAGTATACAATAACGTAAGTGTGCTTCTTCTATTGTTGGTCTTGACATCTTTTCCCTTTGGTAGATAAAAAAAATTACCGAAAATTGAAATTTTCAACGATAGCTTTAACGTAATAACAAAACTTGCGTGTTTGCCGGACCGTGCCTCGATGAAAGCTCATCGAAGATATTTTGATCACTTTTCGGTCCCCCTAATATTGTGTTATATTTGATATTTTAAATGTAATGATCAAAACTCTCATGATAAATAATAATATTTTTGCAGAGATTTGGTCAGAAACTGGTTGATAACATTTGGAACTTTATTTGGCTCAAATAATTCTATGCATCGTACGTTAGTATCTAAAGGTATGTGATAACATGATCAATCTAAACCCGTGTACTGTGTTACTAGCATTTTAGTTGCATTACTCGATAAAGGGTTTCTTCATTTTTATTATCACGGCAACAATTAAAAAAATAACTCTTGATAATTGTAATTGATAAAAATTTCTGTGCTTCTTGTGATAGTAAATTTTAATTAATATATGTGCATTTCGTGCATATTTCCACAATATGACAAATATTAATTAAATAAAAATGGTTGCAGAATAAGTCGACTGTAGATAACATGATCGGTTCGTCTATGAATTACTTCAATGAGTTGTCACTTTACGATTGTTTCGGATGGAAATAGGGATTTATTTGCTGAATAATTCCGTTATCCCTTGCATCCATCCACGAATAAAATAACAATAGAGAGATAGCGGCCATTTTGCTTGACGTATATGTGCATTCCGACATTAACTTTTTTTTTAATATGAATTATCAAATTTAGTAAAATAAGATTAGTTATTTTTCCATATTACGCACTTGTTTGTGTATAATCAGATTGATTGTATATCATCGTATTTATTTTTTTCAATTTTGTTGTCCTTATTTATTCTCAATTAAATAAATAAAAAATGTACACTAACATTAAGTTATTTTTTGTTATCTTGTGTTTCTTATCTTGCAGAAAATTCAAAATGCCTACGGTGCCGAGGCCTGGAAACCTCAAAGATCCGGAAATAGCCGATTTATTCAATAAACAGGATCCTGAAAAAATCTTTGACGACCTTCGAGAAATTGGCCATGGATCCTTTGGTGCTGTTTATTATGCTCGTTGCAATCTTACGCGAGAAATTGTCGCTATCAAGAAAATGTCCTATCTTGGAAAGCAGAGTTTGGATAAGTGGCAGGATATTTTAAAAGAAATAAGGTTTTTCTTTTTATTTACTATTTTTTTTTTATTTAAAAAAGATCAGTGGCTCTTTATTTTTTTTTAAAATTATTTTAACAATTTCAATTTAATTATTTTAAAATACTTCAAGTATTTTGTTCGGATATAAAATATAATTAAAATAAAATGAAATTATATTAACACATAGGAGTCCGCTAAGATCTGTAACATACCTGGCCCGGGAGCCAGGCGGTTTTCTCCAAAAATGCAAGATTTTTGCGCTCACATATCAGTCCGGGCGCACATATATGTGCGCCCGGACTTCTGTGTAAAGTTTTTGAGACGCACATATATGTGCGCCAGGACCTCTATGTGTTAAGTGGTTCTCAAACAATTTTTTCATTATTATTTTATTTGTATCAGGTTGTTCAGAATGTGATTTTTTTTTTTTATGAAACTGAAAGACGAATTTCTTATAGTGAATAAATATTTAATTGAATTATAAATTGTCCATTCTGGTCCAATATCTTTTGCCATCTCTCTGGCAGTAGCATGATTCCACACTGATAATTTTTTTGTTCTTTGCTGGCAAAAAACTGATTCAGGTGATTTTTGAACTTCTCATTTAAAGTAAAAGTTTTACTGTCTAAACAAATTTGTAGAGACCGGAACAAATAATAATCAGATGGTGCCAGATCTGGAGAATATGGTGGGTGTGGCAGTATATCCCATCCAAGCTGTAAAAGCTTTTCCACACCTTTTCTATTGATCAATTCTCACCTTTTCTGTTTAACTGAATCATTTGATTTGTCCAGCTGATGACAGTACACTAATTGATCGTTGTGTTGTCCGGTAGAAGCTAAAAAAACAATTCCTTTGAAATCCCACCAAACAGATAGCACCACCTTTTTTTGATGAATATCGGCTTTCGAAGTGCTTTAAGCTGCTTCATCTTTTTTACTCCATGACCTTTTGTGTTTAACAATGTTGTAGGCAACCCATTTCTCGTCCCCAGTGATGATGCCCTTCAAAAATGGATAATTTTCTTGACGTTTGAGATGCAAATCACAGACGTCAACGCGACAGCACAAATTTCTTTCCATAAGAACATGAGGAACCCATGTCGAGCTTTAAGATTAAACCTAATTTTTTTCATGCTTGAACAGCAGTTTTACCTTTTCGATAGTAAAAATGTAAAATATGCCAAAAGTGATACTTTTCCTTCCCATGTTTAAAAGGGTACCATCCAAAACTACTGCGTAGAATCAATCAAATTTTTTCACCAGCAAACCTTGTTATATCAGCCTTCAAAATATATAATGATTACGCGGTTTAAGTGTGAAGTTGGCTGTGAAAAAATCCTTAGTTGGGACAAAACGAAATGAGTTTCCAAACAACCCAATATTTTAAAATGTTGATAAATAAATTTAGCTCAACATTTAATATTTTTTAAAAAATAATTTGGATTAACACTTTCGCGGACACTTAAAATATGTAAGTGAATAACATGACACACTAATCGAAATTATCCATTAAAAAAAAGAATAAAAAAACCTTTAAAGCACAAAATTATTACAATATATCATATTTAAGCTATTATTATTTATAAAATTAAGTTCGGGAGTTCGAAAACATTTTGTTTTTAATTCTTGTTGAATAATTTATCATTCTAGGCCAAAATTTTGGTTAAATAATCACAATTATTAATTATATCTTATAGAACAGGACTCGTGTGTATAATATATACGATAAATTCAATTTTCGCAAATAATTGATAATGTAATACAGAAGACATAAAGTACATATTTATTATAAATTCAGCAAGTAATAATTATAATAATTATTATGAGGATATTGCTCAAACTTTTCATTATCTTAAATAATCATTTCTTTATTTATTATATTAAATTAAATTTATTCCATTCCGTTTACAAGATTACAAAAATTTATTCATTGTAATTGAAAAAAGGGTATCCAAATAATTAAAAATGTGTATTGGGTTGGGACATGTTCTAACTTGCACACAAACTCCTTGGCTGTGCCACTGTGAATTCAGATCTGTCTGCCGCGATAAACAAAAATACGTCAATTGATGTCGTGTCCCAAGCGACATCTAAAAAATTACAGCAATTGACGAATGTGCTAAATAAAAACTCCGTAAATGTAAATTTCAACTTGAATTATTTTTTTAAAAACTAATTTTGATGATTTTATTTTCCAGATTTTTACAGCAATTAAATCATCCAAACACGATTGAATATAAAGGTTGTTACTTGCGTGAACACACTGCCTGGCTGGTTATGGAATATTGTGTTGGTTCAGCGTCGGATATTATTGAGGTACATATTTTATTAACCAGTACTTTCTTGATAAAATCAAATATCTAAACTCGTAAAATTTGACTTGGAACGATGTGATATTAGATTTAAATTAAATACAAATTATATTATAATTTTTATTCAGGTTCATAAACGTCCGTTGGGTGAAGAGGAAATTTCTGCAATATGCGAAGGTGTGCTATGCGGATTAAGTTACCTCCACCAGTTCGGACGTATACATCGAGATATAAAAGCTGGAAATATTCTATTAACCGAGCATGGTGTTGTTAAACTTGCCGACTTTGGTTCGGCCTCAATAAAATCTCCTGCGAATAGTTTTGTAGGGACTCCATATTGGATGGCTCCGGAAGTCATACTAGCTATGGACGAGGGAAAGTATGACGGGAAGGTAATCATTTACACTCAATCAAACAACATTTATCATTAATACAAAATCGATGATTTAATTACATTTTTTTTTCATCTCAGGTTGATGTATGGTCGTTAGGTATAACGTGTATAGAACTTGCGGAGAGAAAGCCTCCTTATTTCAACATGAACGCAATGTCGGCATTATATCATATAGCTCAAAACGAAGCGCCCACACTTCAGGTAACATTTATCTCAAACACAATCATATCATAAATCGACATCGATTAATATTTCGTTTATTTATTTTAGTCGCCGGATTGGTCCGATGTATTCCGTGACTTTGTAGAAGTATGCTTGCAAAAAAGTCCCATAACTCGACCTACCTCCACCGAATTGTTGTCTCACGAGATGCTCGTACGATATAAATGTTCTAATACTCTGGTAGATTTAATACGTAGGACCAAGGCCGCCGTTCGTGATCTAGATAACTTGAATTACCGAAAAATGAAAAAAATACTCATGAATGACGCGTGCGAGACGGAGAGTGCACTGGGTTCGTAAAATATTTCAAGTATAATATTATTTGATAATGTGTAAAATATTTTTTTTGTCCGTTATGACAGGTGATGAAACACCCGATGATCAAACCGGCGGAGACAGTTCCAAATCTAATTCCGTCACTTCGGAGCATTCGCTACGATCGGTCGGTGCAAGTGCTCCATCGTCGCAATCATCATCGAGCGGAAGTTTAAGGAGGCGGGCTCCGGCTCCTCCACCTAATGCTAACCATCATAATCTCAGTTTCGGAGCGTTAAGGTATATTATCGATGGTATACAATCGATGTAATGTGAATCAAAATTTTAATCATATTCCAATTCTTATAGAGAGAACGAAGACTACATGAATGTATCGGATTATGTAAATAGAGATGCTATACAAGAAGCTCAACGGGAAAGAGACAGAATGCCCGAGTATCGCGAGTACGTTAATCAAGTACCTCTGCGTGACAGTAACCTCGATTCAAACACTGCTCAACGAAGACATCGTCCGGGTACAATAAAATAAATTTTAACATACTTAAAAATTGCATGAGTATTATGTTTAATTTCAACTTTTTGTTGTTAAGGTTCGAGTAATCACATGTCGCCAGCCGCAGCCAGCATAGTCGCCGAGCATGGTCCCGATAATTTTGCTACTATGAGGACAACTAGAATACTCGCCAAAGAGCAAAAAGAACACAAACAGGTATTTTTTTTTTTTTAATTAAATGATTCGTTATTGTAATTATTTATCAATGTTCTTTAAACTATGTTATTCTTGAAGGAGGAAATGCACGAACAAATGTCAGGCTATAAACGAATGAGACGTGAGCATCAAGGAGCTCTCTTTAAGCTGGAAGAAAGGTGTAAATTGGAAATGGATGCACACAAACAGCAATTAGATCGAGAATACGAAGCTCTGTTGCAGACGTTCAGCCGTGATCTTGAAAAATTGCATGTATGCTAATCATTTTTATATTAATCTTTTAATGAACATGTCGATAATTTATTAATACGTTGTATATTTTGAATGATTAGGCAAAGCATCAACAGGATCTCGATCGAAAGCAAAAGCAGAATGCGGCCGCTGAAAAGAAATTAACGAAAGAAATCAGCGGACGACAGGAGCAAGATCGAAAAGCGTTTGATGTGCACCGTAAAAAAGAATACAAAGTTAATAAAGAAAGGTGGAAGCGGGAGCTTAGTTTGGACGAAGCCACACCAAAAAGACAACGAGATGCAACTCTACAGTAATATATTATAGCGTCATATCTTTTCAATGTTATTTTCATAAATATTTATTCTTGTGTTATTTAATTATAGGTCCCAGAAGGATAATATGAAACAAGCGGAAGCGGCCGAGGAGGTGAGACTAATTCGTGGACAAAAAGAATATCTTGATCTGGAAACAAGAAAGTATCGCCGTAAAAAATTATTAGCGTTTCATATAAAAGAGCAAGAACTGCACAGAGAGGTTAATATGTTATATAAATAAAATATAGCTTTATTTTTGGAAAATAAACACTGGATTTTAATTGGATTACAATTGTTTTAAATGATGTTTTTTTTATAGGAGTTGAATAAGAAACAACAACAATTGGAACAAGCTCACGCTATGCTACTGAAACATCATGAAAAGACTCAAGAGCTAGAATATAGACAACAGAAAGGAGTACACACTTTAAGGTATTTTAAAACGAACTTTTTTTTATTTAAACTCTTCTCTTTATTAAATTCTTCTTATCTTGCATTTTACACCCATTTATAATTTTTAACGTACGCATTTAAATATTAACAGGGAGGATCAAGTTCAACGTCAACATAATACGGAATTAGCTAACCAACAAGAATATATGCAGAGGGCGGAGCGTGAACTTAGGAAAAAACATGCTTTGGAATTGAAACAACAGCCAAAAAGTTTGAAGGTATTATTTTTAATGATTCTGGTTAATTCGTATTTATTAGGGGGACCGAAAAATAATCGAAATTCTTTTTTGCTGGCGAAAAACATTTATTTATTATCTTTTTCTAACACTTTGCCAGCTAAAAGCCAGTTAACTTATGTCGGACTTATGTCTCGACACAAACTAACTGTGAATGAGCTCGTCGATGTAATTTTGATTACTTTTCGGTCCGCCTAATATTATAATTCATTCGCTAATAAATATTTTAACGTCTTTACAGCAAAAAGAGATGCAAATTAGAAAACAATTTAGGGAAGCTTGTAAAGTGCAGACATTGCAATATAAGGCGCTGAAATCACAAATTTTGCAAATAACGGCCAAGGTATTTAAAACGAGATGTTCACTATTCTATGGCATTACATTTTTATGACTTAAATTCGCCGTTTTATCATAGGAACAACAAAAGGCAGTTATAAAAAATATGAAGGACGAACAACGTAGGAAGTTAGTATTATTAGGTGAGCAATATGATCAAAGCATCGGCGAAATGCTACAAAAACAAACTGTGCGATTGGACGAAAGTCAAATGGTAAATTAAAACTTTACAATTTTTATTATTGTTTTAAACTCATAATATAAATATATGCATTGATTGTTTATAGTCGGAGTGTCATCAGTTGAATGATCGTCTTCATTACGAATTTGATAGTCTGACAGCTTATCAAAGCAAGAACAAAATGCAAGCTGAAGCCCAAAGAAACCGAGAAAGGAGAGAACTAGAGGAGAGAGTCAGCGTACGAAGGGCATTATTGGATCAAAAGGTATGTGTGCCAACATTTTTGATCACTGCAACTGTTTATATCTGATGCACTTATATTTGTTTTAAAATTTAAAGATGACTTCTGAGAAACAACAGTTTTGGCAAGAACGTTCTGAACGTCTACGAATTCTAAATGAGAGACACGAACGGGAACTAGAGCATTACGACGAAGAAAGTTTACAAAGGGGCTTCAGGTATAATTCAAATGCATTTTTTTTTATTATTTAATTATCATCGGTGTTAAAGCCCCAGCTTAGGGCCTTGGCACCATCTTCCATTTCACCCATTTTGCAGCAACATCACCCCAACTTCCGGTCAGTTCCAATGCAGCATCCTGCTGCAGGAAGACCTGTAGACTATAAGCCTTTTCTAAGACTAAGCGTGACTGGCTCTACCGCCTCCTTGAGACCTGACCGGTCCATCAGTGTCTGGCCATCCCGATGAAAGCTGTAAGCAGTATGTCAATCCACAGCCAGCACAGCTCCCCCATTGTAACGAACATGCCATCGGGTACAGCTCTAAATATCCATCTTGGAATCCTTCTCTCAAGGATATTCATTTGTCATCTGTCTCGCTTTGTCAGAGCCCAGTATGTCAGTAGTATAGATCTGATTGGTCCTTCTTGAGAGGAGTTTCGATTGTAAATGCCTGTGAACTCGGATGTAGCATCTGTTTTCCAGCATGCTTGTTTTCTTAGACTTCTAAGTTGATTTCATTATTATTAGTTATTAATCACTTAGACGGATTTGAAGCTATACTCGTTGACTCTCAGTGGTTTAAGAATTTGTCCTTAGCATATGGGCATGTACTTTTTGACTTTCTGAGATCTAATCACAATGTTGATGTCATCAGTATAGACAAGAAGCTGTACCGACTCATCTTCACTGGAGCCCCTTTCTAGAGCAATCTTTCGAAAAATATATTCCTGATTGGATTTTATATTCGATCATCCCGAAAGAAATCCATAATTTTTTTTTTATTACTTTAAAATTTGTTTTTACAATTTTTTTACTCGAATATATAATCGCCTTTATTATTAACAACTAACTCCCATCTCTCCAGCAAGTTTTCCATCCCCTTTTTATAAAAACTAGATAGTTTTGGCTGAAAATACGAATACAAATGATGTTTTACTTCATCTGCATTTTTATTTTTTTGTCTTTTAATGATAAGGGTCGAATGGGTAGTAATCAGAAGATGCTACATCTAGCGAATACAGATGCGGTAGAGGTCCAGTCATATTCCACCACATAAAAGAACCTTCGAAGTGTCAATCCTGGTTTGGTCGTGTTCTATGTCTTGACAAGAGTGATTACCTACTTTGCCTAGGCATTTTAAATGCACGTTGACAATGCGTGTTTTGGGGATAATTCTTCTATATTTTGAAGAGGATATGATTCAATTAAAGAATGCAGCATGTCGTCATCAAAATTGTGGCTCGTCCTGACTTAGGGGCATCCTGTAATTTCACCTGTCACCCGGTTTATAGTGTAAACCAAAATTGACATCTGTTTATCGTATTATGGTGTTTAGTCGCGTTCAAATCCTGATCAAAATAAATGTCGAATATTTTCTTTGTTGGTTTCAGGCTTCGACATTTTTACCCTTAATAATAAAATAAGATTTTTGACACAAAAAATAAAGCTTACGAACCATACAATAAGAAAAAAAACTTAGAGAGGATTTCTCTACCGTGTTTGGACTCAAAATGACAGTTTACGAAAATAGTGAATTTCTTTCGGAATGACCTAATATTTTATTGCAGATAAATTTTGTTTTATGTATATTTGAGATGATTAAATTTCTTTTTATGTTCCCAGTGCACTAGCAATAGCTGAAGTATCAAAGGAATCCTATCCGGACGAAGAGCAGTCGCTGTCTGGATCGATGCAAAGCCTAGCGCATAGTACCAGTTCGGCCAGTTTTCCCGCTGGTTCCCTTTAGCTTTAATACTACCGCATATACACCTGTTTTCGTAAAATAAATAATAAATATAATATTAATTATATGTGGCTCTAAAGTCGCGTACTATAAATCCTAATGGCAATAAATTTGACTGTTTGCATCTGGCCATATAATATATTAACAAAGTTGATCCAAAGTCTCGGCTACATTTTTCAATGATTATATTTTGTAATTGCGCAAAGAATACTACGGAATATATTTATTGAGAAATTTAATATAATTACATATTAGACTTTTTGGGTTATCACTGCCTTTAGTAATAGATTGTTACAATTAAAAGGGATATTTGGGTCGACTATGTATAAAATTGTATCATTGCATAAAAACGCTTTTCCTAATAATTTCATTATATAAAATTAGACTTTACTATATGTTGTTTTTTTTTTTTTATTATTTCGCTTGGTAATTTATTTAATGAATAGTAAATTGTATTTATTGTGATATTTGTATTTTTTTTTTCTTATACTTTATGCAAATGACATTTGTATATAACAGTTATTGGAATTACCACTCGTTAATATTGTAATTATGATTATATTTCATTTTATTTTTTAATATCATTACGGTGTATAATAATTAATAGCTCTAAAGTTACTATATAATTCTTTAAAACTAATAATTTATTAGGATTTCATTCCATGCAAATTCTTATTGTTCAGAATTTAAGTTAATAAATTTGTGATAATTCAATGAAATTATTAAAATTCTGTACTTAAGATAATTTGTGCAATAATTATTTTTCATCTTGTACGTCTTTTAAAATCAATTATTAAGTTATTTGCAATAATATTCTTTTATATATTTTTATCAATGCTTTATAATCAAATCTGAATTTTGTATCTTGCAACGTATTAAATATGTCATAGTTTTTTTTTTTTTTTATATTTTTTCGCACTGTAAAGTGATCGATATCCATTTCTAAACTCTTTCTCACATTCCTTATGTCTAGAAAAAATTTTAGCAATCGGAAATATTTCATATTAACCGTATGCATTTATAATATTGATAGAAAGACATAGTTCTTGTAAATGGTGACGATTATAAAGACATTTATACCAAAAAAATAAAAAATAATTAAAATAATGCTAAGGCCTCAGTGCACCACATTTTTATCTCTTCAAAATATAAGTACGTGTAGTTGCATAACGAATAATATACGCAATAACTTTAATTATAGAATTTATACAAGAGTTAAAGTGCGTGTCCGTAATAGCGAACGTTTACGTTTATTATTTTATTTACGATACAAAAAAAAATTGTCGACGTTTTATCGGAAGATTATTTTGAATGCAATCCAATCCGCATTGAAGGGACACGCGTCTTTAGTTTCGTTATTTGAGATTTTAATCGATAAATTTTAATATAGCGAATCGTTTTTAAAAAAAAAAAACTATATTAGAGGCTATTATTTGGATGCTTGTCTAAATAATGTTATGCATCGCCCGATATCGTCTTTGTAAACAAGTTTTTAATTCCGATTGTGCGAAATTGCATTGTAGATATTAAATGTAAATGTCTCGTTTACAGGTGCTTACAGTCACGATTATCAAGAAATTACACATTTTTAACCAAATGCTCCTAGTGATTAGTGTTTTTTATTCAGCTTTAACATATGCATGTGTGTAATTATGGATGCGTGCGTACATGTGTGGACGTGTATGCCTGTTTTGTGTCACCCGATCGCGGTGCAATAATCCCGCCCGACTAATTCGATCGAACGAGGTAACGATTCGTGAACTGGTCGGGTTTAATCTTTTGAACGTATTGACATATATTGGTGAACTTGTTGATGTATATCTTTTAAGTAACGTGGAATCAGTTAATTTGCGGCGATATTTTGTATACGGTCAAACCTGTTTTTGTGCGGTATATGATTTTTTTTTACATTTTACAATTGCTTACATTACATGAGTGATGGCAACCTTTTTTGAGAAGTGGGTCAAATCTTTGTTTATTATTTTTCAAGTTAGTGGGGTCACTTGGAAAGGGGGAGGAGGGTTATAGGGTTTTTCATTTCCAAATCTTGTGTTGGTGAAGATGTCAAGATTCGTCATAAATATTTTAATATTTTCAAACACCGACAATACCATTGATCCATTTCCCTGAAGTGTTAATTGAAATGCTGAATAATACACTCAGCAATGCCGATGATGATGTAACATCGGCCATACCAGACTCTCGAATAGTAGTCGAGGCCAAAGGAACCTGAGTCTCACACGTTTTGTGTCCATACCGCGGGGACCCAAGCTCTCATAGTATGCGGATTTTTGTAAAAAGTATTCCTTGGCCATTGCTGGCAATGGATGCGTTATCTTCTACCACTGTTGGTATCGGATTTTACCCTCCCGACTGTCCAGGCAAAAGAAGGTGGTTTGCCTCGGTATTCGTTCTTGTCCTCTCAATAATTCATGAAGTAGTAGAAAGAGGGAAAAGGAGCGAAAATATCGAGACCAGACTATTTATTGTTCAACAGCTTAGGGTTTTCCTTCCCAGGGCATACTGGTTCTATGCTGAGAAATCTGTTATGAGACCAGATATACATATATACATTAATGTGTCACAAGTAAATAGACGCTTCATAATACAAACAATAAGTCAATCTCCCTTTCTAGTCCAAAAGTGGCTTAATCCCACTGTGCATGAAATCTTCTGACCATTGCTGGCATTTGACGCGTATCTTCTACCACCATCAGTATTTTACCCTCCCGATTGTCCAGGCAAGTAGGAGGGGATTTGCCTCGGTATTCATTCTCATCAGTCACAAGTGAACCTTGTCGCACAATAGCAATCCTTTTATCATAGGAAAGACCTTTCTCAGAGAGAGGGTCCCCTATAAAGAAGTAAGAGGAGCGAAAGTATCGAGACTAGACCATTCATCGGTCAACAGTTTAGGGTTTTCCTTCCGAGGGCATAATGGTTTGTTTATTAGGGTTGCTGGACATTAATTGTAATGTTATGATAAAGGGATGCCTTCCAGTGACTAACCTGGTAGCTACCCCGGTAGGGGTTCTTCTTGAGTTGACATTCTTATGTCTGAGGATCGTGACAATTCTTGTTTTGAATCTTCTTCGTTTTGGCTCTCCAAGATTATCTAACGATCGATCACTTGGTCGCTTCAGCTGGTGGGTGCCATACCCCTTTCCCTTCGTCCTTGTACGTTTCTAGGTGTGATGAACTTCTCCAGACTCTTGTTTCTTCTAGCAAGATGTCAAAAATAGCGAAGAATCCTTTTGAGACATGTAGTAGAATGTTGGTCATCTTTGTTGTTCCTCATTTCTTTCAGGACAGACACGTTTTTACGTTTATCGGTCCATGGTAAATGCAGTGGGGTCATACTTTCATAAATAGATATTCCGAATAAGAACATTAAATTATTTAACTACTTTATATTTGAAAATCGGCATAAAAACTATTGTATTTTTTATTCAAAAAGAACTTGAAGGTAAATTGTAATCGTGAATTTTTGCGTTTTATTTCATACTGTCCCTATCTAGCGCACAAAAACGGGTTTGATTGTATTTACTTATTAATGCGTCGATATGCGGATGCGCGTCAAATTTCTGCGGTTAATGGATCGGATAGTGATAATACTGTACGATATAAAGTAAATTCGTATCAAAAGCGGGCTTTTAATACTCGCCGTATACTCGCCGTTGGCAAACGGAGACGGGAAAAATCGCAAAGACGATTTTTTTAAAGCCCTGCATCACAGTTCAAATATGAAATTTTGTGGACAAAATTGTTGGTAATGTGAATTTTTGCCGTGTTATATTTTTCGTTACGAATACGTGTGCACTTATTTGTATAAACCGTTTGTATATATGTATAGATGTGTGATTGATCGTCTAATTAAGTGCGTGTGTGCATGCATATGTGTAAATAGTTTTTTTGTATATAAATTTTAATACTTTTTTAAATCTCACATCTACTTATGTAACATGACTATTATCATAATAAAAATTTGTGATTGATTTATTTTAGGAAAATATTTTTTTTTTTTTTTCAGAAACAATCATAGTTTCTCCATTAAAATTTTTATTATTTTAGCGTACGGAAAGTGAAAGAAAGCAACGATCAAATTTGACGATCGTTTTGTTTAAATTATATATTCATTAATTAACTGCATTTAGATGAAAATAATATTTTTTGTTTAGTTTATAACGTTATAGATAGAAAATATTCCCTTTACTATTGAAACAATAGTATGTATTTATCATTCATTGCGACGGAGCGTGCTTCGTCTTTGTCGTTGAAACAATTTCCCGATGATGGAATATTAAATATCTTGATTACCTCAGAGTTACGAGACGTCACGATTCTATTATCATTTTATTTATTCTCGTCAATAATATGCCATTGCGAAAAAATATTGTTTGATTAATAACACGTTTAATGCACATTAACACACCCTTGCCGATAAACGCCGCGTACATTTTATTTATATAATTAAATCCGCGAGGTGATAAGATTTTAAAGCCATTTTAAATTATGTATATTCATTTGTTTTTCCATATAGTTTTAAATTTACCAAAAGGGTTAATATGATGGTATATAGAAGTTAATTTATTAATTAATCCATGTGAAATGTTTTATTTTTTTTTATATATATATATATATAATAATTTAATTAACTATTCCGCGCTATCAGAGTTAGGTAGTTCATTAGATAGTGCAAATTTTATCAGGGAGTGTTTATCCAAATGTCTACGAATGAAACACTATGCTTTGAGCCATATTTTTGTATGTATAAAATATGCAGTCAATCCTCAAATCGAGTGGACCGGAATGGCAGAATTTAGCATAAACAGGAAGTACTATGTGATAATGAACGTTTGATAGTACAATTAGTAATGTTAGTAATGTATAGTCGATGTGTGATTACTGTCAATTATTGAAGGAATGACATTTACGACGATTTAAACGAGAGTCGCTAATTTCAGATTGAATTGTTCCGATGCTTTCTTTATTAGTGGCGCCGGAAACGCTCGGTTTTCGATGTTTACATTCGGTGACGAGAGAATTGAGGGTTCACTGTTGAGTAAATTTCAATGAACGTTTCACCTTTTTCATATGTATTGTTTATTTTTTATTATTCCGTAAATGTTGATTCGAACCGTTTTTAAAAATTGTTTTGCTCATGTGAATATCAGAAAATATTTTAGGTATTACATAACATTTTTTAGCTTTATTTCGTTTATTTAATATCTCATATAATTCTCTAGATTAATATCAAATGTATAATTGAAACCGTTAAAGGTTTATGTCATTGTTTTTCAATCCGATACAAAAAAAGGCTAAGTAACATTTGTGAAAATAAACAACTTATGTTTAATACCTTTTTTTTTCAATTATATTTATATTGTGAAGCATATATATATTTATATATATGTGCTGCAACATTGTGTATTTACTCGATTTAGCGGTAAAATATAATTTTGTAACAAAAATAAAAAACCATCGGCAAAAAAAAACGTTTTTTTTTTTATGTCTTTAATTTATTAATATTACATTATATACAAAGTTTATGGCAGCGACAACTTTATACAAAAACATTGTTATAAAAAATATTTTCTCGTGTATATCAAAAATATTACATATTACGCACAATACAAGAATAGATAAAATCATTCTAATAATGCAGAAGATACTTTGATATGTATTTTTTTGTATACAATATAACTCATTATGTAATCATAATTTTTTTTAAATATTTCTCGAACATCCGAGAATAACAATCGATTAAATCCATCAATATTTATGCTCATATATTAGGTATACCGGAAATAAATCCAATAGTACTGTTTCTCGGCTTTCTTTTTTAGGTCATATATTATATTTTATTTTTAAGAATAAAATGAACAAGCCCGAAGCTACCGAAGAACACTTACGGCATTGTATGCTACTTTATTTCGCTCAAAACCCTCAAAATTCGAAGATGATCTGCTGAAGGCCGAAATACGAAGACTAACGAAATATCCCTAAAGGTTACTGTTCCATGCTCCACGGTTCAAGAACGTTTAAATAAAATCGAATGTGATAGAATTTATCTCCGGTACGCCTAATATTAACTAATGAATATATTTATAATTTTTTCAGCATCACGCTCCACCAATAATTCATTTATTCAGTAATTTTCTTTAACTCTAAAAAATAGATGTAAAAAAAATATCAAGCAAAGCGGTTATTATTGCTCTCAGTTTCAATAAATATATTATAAAAATAAATGCGAATCTTTTGTGAAAAATAAAGAAAAATAAACAGCTCCCGAAAAAAAAAAACCTAGAGTCGTATAAAAATATATATTATTTTTATTAAGCCTTAAGTCTCGAATCATATGATACCCTTAAATGATTAAAATGCAAATGAATTAATTATAGCGTGTGCGTATTGAAGCACATCTATCAGGCATAACCAATTTGGCATCGGATCGCATCCAGTATAAATATTTATTCCTAAAGCAACGTCTCGTAAATATATGTTAATATTTCACAAAATGTTTATAAAAATTTAGAAAAAAAAAAAAACAAAACACAAAAATCATTTCTAACATCAAACCGTCCGTTTATGGTAAATGTTAATTGCACACATTAATGAATCCTTTCATGGATATTTTTCGAGTTGGTCACATTCATGTATATATTTAAATTTTCAATCTTATCTATATACGCATGATTCTACGCAATCCCGTTATTGGGTCGGAGAAAATTCAGTCGGTTCCAGAATGCGACAGTGCATCTCGCGTATGAGCGGGACCGTGTACGCCACGCACTCGTCCCATCCGGGCGACCTCCACGTGTTCTCGCGTGTCTCTTTCCTAGCTTGTAAATCTTTATAACCTGTAAAAATAAATGTAAACATCGATGTAATCTAATAATTTAATTATACAAAGTTTGATAAAAAAATATGCAGATTAATGTTTTCTTCGTAAAATCGTTATTTATTCATCAATATTAATTTTGTACTTTCGCACAAGAACAGGTCGTTTTCTAGAGGTATACAGTATACCTTGCAATTTTGAGTCGAGGGCATAGGCCTTACCAAACTCTTGAATGCCAGTCAAGGCCAAAGGAACCCGAGTCTCTCACGTGACGTGAGGGCTCCCCTATCGTGTCCATACCGCAGGGACCCTAGCCGTCTTGGTATGCGAGTTTTTGTAAAGAGTTTCCCTCTCTTGGCCATTGTTGGCATTGGACGTACATCTTCTACTTTATTGTGGCGTCGGCGGTAGCAGCAACCACGATGCATCATCGAATCAGCATCGCGAGGAGGGCCAAAGATGCTTTAAGTGCCAAAAGTTTGGTCACATGGCAAAGCAATGCCGAGTCGAAACAGTGTATGCGACGTCGGGATGCCCGACGATAGAGGTTTTTGTGGGTGATATCCCAGCATCAGCATTAATTGAGACCGGCAGTCAGGTGAACTTGCTGAACGAACGCCTTTGCAAGAGTTTAAAATTGAAAATGTCTCCTTTTGACCAGGAGCTAAGGTTGCTTGGAGGCCAACAGCTTAAGCCGTTGGGAGAAGTAACCATGGAAATCCAAATCCAAGGCGAAAATTTTCCAGTTCAGCGGAGCGTAGTCCCGGAGCGCTACATGTCTTACGAAATGCTGCTGGGCATGAGATTCTTAAATATGGTGGACTATGTGATAAGCAAAGTGGTATCAAGATCAGGAAAATCATGGATTTGGATGTTTGCAGCGTCAATGAAGGTTTTATTGGCTTTTGTCAGACAGACACGTGTGAGGCTGATGATGCTGTCGACCTGAAGAGTAGCTGTACCGAAGAGAGATATCCACTGCATCTCATCAAAGACGCTGGTGGTGATGGACTAGACGATGGTGGTGGCAGTAGCGATGGCTATCGTTTGTTTTTATACTAACGGAACAGTTTAGGGCTATACAAATTTGATCGTTTTCCTAACCGATCAAACGAAACTTCTTCTCCATGTTAAGATTTAAAATATATTCGATTGAATCGTTAAAAAATTCTAAATATATTTTGATTAAACCTTGTAAATTTGTGCTAATATACTATTTAATGATTTTACTCACACCAAATATGATGCACGTTATAAAGTCTTCCGATCTGTGAAAAGTATCCTGCAAACGCTTCATTTTTGTTGCGCCTATAATTGATAGCTCTCGCCCAATTGTTTCCCCATTCAATCATGGTACCTGGCTTTAAACTAGAATAGAAATAAATAAATAAAACGCCATTAAAAATAATTATACTATATTTTTTATGTTGAGAATTACCTGTACGATCTGATTTCGTAAACATTATTTCCTGTCCTCGGTTCAGCACCGGGCCAATAACTAAACGCCAACAAATATTGCAAATGTCGAGATCGTAGAAAATTCCCTCTTTCTTTTTCTAATTTAACGTAATCCTAAAATAATGAATTACGTTTTCTAGTACAATTGTATAGTTGCATATAGCAGGGATGCAATTCGATGTTGTGGCTTACCAAATCATTTTGCAGATCGCGTTTATTTTCATCCACTTTTTCGAAACCGCCTGTATATCTCCATAAATGCAAAGCTTGGTCCATGTCACCGACGGAAACAGTCCACGAACCCATTAATTCACAACATAAATCAGCTTTCTTTGAATGTACGATATCTACAGTTGTTTTACTAAAAAATAAACAATTTTATTAAACATATTAAATACAAAATGACGTACGATACGAATATTACATACTAGTTTTTCAGATATTTCTCGGTCGAATCCGGTCGTATGTTATGCGTATGCAATGCATAGATAACTTCTTTATCACTCAGCATTCTACTATGTGATTCTTTGGTTGGTTCTATTTTTCTGACTAAAAGTTTTGACAGCCATCCTTCTCCGCCTTCCGCATTTAGATTTGTTGTTGATGAAAATAATCTAAATTAAATGCATAAACAAAAAATGTAAAATTTGAAATGAAATTGATAAACGATAGCAATATTTTTATTTTTATGGGAATCATTGTAAAATTGAGATGTATCTTGATATACAACAAATCTACATTTAGATAAATTGTAGCTTTCAATGGAGAATTCCAAATTATATTCAAAGATCTTTCTGCAATTTGCATAAATGAAAATGTAACCTATAAAATATTTTTTCAGCTATATAATGTTCTTATTGGAATCTAAATGGAATATAATTGATGTTATAGATAGGTCATATCCAGTTGAGCACCTGGATGCCCTAGAGGCGAGCTGGCCGGGTAGGAGGCAGCGGCTAAGCGACATGGCAGCGGCGACCTCTCAAGGTTATCAGCTGGCAATCACTCTTGCCAACTTCGTACAGTATAGCCAACTCTGCCGTGTATAGATAAATATGATATCATATAATAAATAAAAATATTTTTTAATTTTATAATTTGAATATATATCAACTTGAATATGTTTAGATACACACAATTAATATAACTGTAAAAATAGGTTCATACGATTAAGTTGGCTGATCGTGTATGGCCGACAGAAGTGGGCTGTGGGCCGTACGGCGACTTGCTGTCGGCTGTCACCGCTGTCGGCTGCAGCTCGGCAGCGCTATCGTTTGTTTTTATACTTAGCATCATTAATATTTAAACAACAGAAGCAATATATCTCATATAGGTAAAAAAATATTTGAAAATTATTTGATTTTTATTATATTTCAAATCGACTATGCGTCATGAAATAATTGGTTGTGTACTTTTGCATATGTCAGCTATCTCCACACATGTACACAAACCACAAATGCGTCTCTTATATATCACTTTATGATTTTTAATCCAGTTCAAGTTTGGATGGAATCTTATCTCGTTTTAATAGAATAAAAAACGCCCATTATTATACTCTATTGCAAACGTAATAATTATATTGTTTATATAATTTTG
The DNA here is from genome assembly GCA_022495035.1 of Philopotamus ludificatus. NCBI lineage: Eukaryota > Metazoa > Arthropoda > Insecta > Trichoptera > Philopotamidae > Philopotamus > Philopotamus ludificatus. Next base: position 108,070 of record JAGXCT010036785.1, read on the forward strand.
CAATGTACGCATGCAACATAGAATTCAGATAAGCTACTATGATTATGCATTCTTAGAAACTGATTTTGGTATTTCAGCAATGTCGGAATTGAAGAAGTTGCAGCTACATTTGAAACTTCTTAAAGATGAGTATACCAAATTGCAATCGCATTGTGCGGATCTGGAAAGGAAATACAGTCTGGCTGCAGCTGCCGGCGGGGATTTGAGCGAAACGAGCTTTGTAGCAAGATTATTGATGACAGTTGCAACTTTATATGGAAGAGATCTATACTCGGATATAATTATTATTTTGCCTGATAAAAAAATCCCAGCACACAAATTCGTTTTAAATGCCCGATCCGATAATTTTAGTGAAGCCCACTTGAAGGATGTTACAGAGCTTGGTTAGTATATATATATATAAAATATTAATAAATACAAAACAATTCTTAATTTTATTTGATTTTTTTTATATTATATAATTTATACATAACATAATATATTTAAAATATTTTTCTAGATTGGGGTTCGTTACAGGAGGGAATCGGAGAGAGTATGCTTAAATGGATATACACTGATAAGATCGAATTTACACAAAATGATGACTTTGCAACAAATCTTATGAAATGTGCTGCTTCGTATAAATTGCCTGGGTTAATTAAAAAATGTGAAAAGGCTTTAATATCGACTGTCGGTGTTAGGTTCGTATTACATATATATAGCATAAATAATTAACATGAAATTCTACTTTTTTTATATAATTTATGTTAAAAAAATCATTTTCAGTGAATGTAAATTCCATCTCTAGTAGAAAATATTATGCTAACCGGGAATTAAACCATTTTTTTTAAGTAAAACATTCAACTTTATTTAAAAAAGACTATTACTGAACATTATAAAATATAATTTGAATTTTTTCATGGATTATACTTGCTGTATGGGGACGTGCGTTGTCATGTTGCAGTGTTACTCCAATTCGGTTGACTAAATTTGGATGTTTTTATTTCAACTTCAGGTCAAATCTCATCAATTATCGACAATAGACTTCAGACGTTATTGTTTCGCCCAGTTTTAATAATACAAAGTGAATGATCCCTCGAATATTTTACCGTATGGATTAAAGAACCTTGCGTAATGTTAATCCTGGTATCAGAGTCGGAATGATTGTTTAATTTATTAAAACCCATTGTTTTCTCGGCTAACATCCTATTCACTTTTCCGATCCGATTTAAATAAAACTACACTATAGGCAAGGAAGATCTGAGTTTCTGACTTAATTCATCAAAGATTTGAATAGGATTGGAATCAACCAGAGATTTGAATTTATCTTTGTCAAAATTTGGCTTTCATCCGATTCTGGGAAGGTCATTAAGGCTCCTATTACCCGATTTGAACTTTTGAAGATTTTGTGTTATTCTTATTATTAAAAAAAAGTATCTTCCAAAAACAATTCTATAAAAAGATATCTCACAAGGAAGTTTCTGCCACCGTTTATAGATACAGACTAACTCAAACTAGACTATCTAAAAAACAAATGGAAGAATAATCGGCCCACCTAATATTTTTCTTCATCTAAAATCGAGTCTTTATCTATTTTGACATACAATTTATTGTTATTTTCCTTTTTGTGTCTCTAACCGATCCTTCCCAGGGGCTCGAAACCAACGGCTTCGCCCGATGGGGTTTATTTACTATGTAAAATAGACCCCAAGCAATTCAAGTCAATATATTGATGAAGAATTCAAATAAAATGCTAAAAAATTGATTTTTTTAAGAATAAAAATAGTTATTAATTTATTTTTAGCCGGATTTTTTTTATTAATTAATATGACGCGCTAACTCGGCCAAAAGATTTCTTTACAAAAAAATTGAATCACATTTATTTTCTATTTATTTATAAAAAAATGCCTTTGATTGAATAGGATTTCAGAACATATTCATTTTAGCAATGAAAATCTTATTTTATGTATTCGTAAAATATAATTAATGAGAGTAGAACGTAGATTTGGCCAAAAATGGTCAGAATGAAAAGGGTTAATATACATCCTACATGTCACAAACTTTTTATTTGACTTTATTTTTTCTAAAAAAGTCTAAAGACTAAATATTATATAATAATCTTTGTCATTTATTGTCTGTAATTGCAAAAAATAAAAAAACAACAATAATCACTTCAGTTGCCATGAACACAATGTGCCGAGTGCGAGTGACACTTGCTGTGAAAGCTCAGTCAGTGGTGAGACATCGCTGAGTGTGCGTATCATTTACATGTCATATTGATTAGTTAAAAAATCCAAAATCCGACCAAATTATGAAACATAATAAGAATAATAACTTTTTTTTATTCTTGGAATAATCCATGGAATAAAAAAATGTCAAATGTGTTGACTTGAAATGCTCGGGGTATCTGAGAGACCCTCTTCGGACGACGCGGTTGTTATCGAGCCGCTCTAACGGATAGGTTAATCATGTTGAAAGTGTTTAAAATAATCTATTTTCATCCTTATAGGAACTGCGTCAAATTTTATTCCGCCGCTGACGATATCAATGCAGTAGAATTGAGAGATCATTGTTCATCGTTAATATCGGCACACTGGGACGATTTAACAGGTGTGAATTTTTTTATCAATAAAATGAATAAAGCAATCGAATTTATTATTTCAATTAAATATAATTTTACGGTTTAGGTGAAGATTTTGCTCATATGTCGAGTGCATTGCTCTATAAAATGCTAAAAAGCAAAACGACAGAACCGTTGCATGGAGCCGTTCGTCTTCTTCGAGAAGATGTCGTATTCCTTTGTCTAGTGGAAAACAATGCCACGGTAAGTCAGCCATTTTTTCTTAATTCGCGAATAAAACACGTGTCGTTAATTAATTCTTGTTTGTTTAATATTTCGAATTATTTTTTTTATTAATTTAAAAACATAATCAATAAATAACATGTCATAAAGAATATATAAAAACATAAACATTTATGACTATATCCACAATACATAGATCCATGTACGTTTATTCATATCTTTCGATAATAAATCATCTTGTTGATATTCATAATATTTTCTGGTATAAAACGAGTCAAATCTATTGGTTTTTTTTATACCTGTCTGTTCAGAGAGTCCATCATATTTGCATAGCAAATATTCATCAAAATGCATCATTCAAAGCATAACAAATGTATATTTCAAGGTGGTTACATTTTATTTGTATCGGAATTGCAGAATTATGTTTTATTCTGAATTCTGTATCGTATTTATTTTGAAATGGGCTTTATTTTTATCCTACGCCCATCATTCCAATAAACATACGCGATAATAGATCTTTAGGTACTGATTCGACACCACGACCGCATGGTTTATAAATTATACCGGCACGTTTGGGTTAAAAATATTTGTTTAATTTATTAATATTCTATGATAACGTTGTTTTATCCTATCTCCATACTTCTAAAGTATCGGATTGCGTTAAATACAAAAATCACAGCCATCGCGTCGACATGATAACTAAGTTCCCCTCTTTCGTTCGACGTCGCCGAATTACACAAATATCTGCGACAGTAACAATATTCTTGCGGCAACGTCCTCGCCCCTTTGTCATCCTCTACGTGACAACCTTCTTCGTATGCTTCTTCGATGTCCGTCTTTGGACTCCATTTTCCATTTGCATATACTTGATGTTCGTACTTTTGCGATGCGCAATCGCGCTCGATGCCATGAATTTTATCTGTAACCAAACAATTTTTTTTAAATAACGTATAAATAAGTATTCTATCAAATATGCTAATGTAAATATTTTTTTGTTCGGCGAAAATATTTATGTATATTTACAATGCTTAATATAGGATATTTCCACATGTTTTCTTTAAATAAAATGCAGACATTTTATATATATATATATATGTTTACCTCCGTTAGATAAGGACCATTCAAATGTCTTCTTCATGCACATGGTCGAATATGGACAGTCGACTACGTATTTATTTGAATAATCGAATTGTGCGCATAATCTTGTAGTTTCGTTTAAATGATACATCGGCGGTGTCATGGAACATTTAAAACATTGTATTGCAGATGCAACACTTCCTGCAAAATAAATGTCATAATTAGTTTAAGCAATAGATTTTTATCATTGAAGATGATGATTTGTATATATTTAATTTAGCAGAGTGCAGGGTTGAAACCTTCTTTTTTTTCTATTCACTTAATCATCAAAGTTAGTCATAGATACGCCTCCATTTTATTAGTATAATTATTTCCCGTTGTTATCAAATTATCGTTGAATAAGGTCACTATGTGGTTTGATCCAAACCTATTCCATCGACAATATATAATTGAGCAATCATTTGCCACAAAATTTCATACAAGGTTTGATAAAAAATAATCTAAATTTGTATTCTCATGAAATTATATTAATATGCCATTTTTTTCTTGTGCTCGTACACATGTCAATGATGTATCTCGACATAATGAATGCTAAAAAAATTTTTTGGCCAAAAAACAACACCATATGAACCCTTGGTCTCCGTATCTAGACATGTTCTAGACATGTCTCTCTACGACTTCTTCCTATTCTCAAAGATGATAAATAAAAATATGAACAGACAACGTTTTTATAACATTGAAGAGTTAAAGACAAGTGTATTATGATCTGATGGAGACTATGTACTTTGAAAGGAACATAATTAATATTGATGAATAAATATAGATTTTTTTGAGACAAAATCAATAATTCCACTATTTTTTTATTATCAAACCTTGTATTCAATGTCACTTTCTTACAATTGATCATTTACGCAACTGATATTGTGTTATAATTTTATGCAAAACTGAGATTTCGTGATTAAGTTTCTATACATTTTTTTTTATGTCGGCGAATTTGGAGAGAAGAAAACCGTTACCCTAGTTTAATTGTGATCTGACCCGCGAACGAAAATAAAACGACCATAGTCACAATAAAAAAATATATTGATGCTGTTCGACTTTCTATTTTTCGCATTTTAAATATACAGTAATTCTTTGTCTTAGCCGTAATATATCCCCGAGATAAATTAAGACAGACGTATTTACGCAAACAAAGTAAACTCTAAATTAAAATTGTATTTATTTTTTTACACACCTTAAATTAAAAAGATTTAGATGTATAACGAAAATATAAAAAGTCACTTAGTCAAAAAGCTCTTCAAACAAAAGACATTTTTTGTTACATTGTCTACGAATGTCGTTAGCCCATAGACTTAAATAAACAAATGTGCAGCGAATAGAGATCGGTCTCCAAAAAACTGATTAATCCGTCTCCGGCCGATAGTGATCGAACCCCAAAAACCGATTAATCAGTGTCCGGCCGATTAAGTGTTAAAAATGGGTTCCAATCAGCCACTCGATAATAATTTAGATACCCAGTATTATTTGTCGTTTTTATCCAATTGCCTTATTATAAATGTCGTTGGCATTATGAACTCTTCTTCCAGAATTCTTTATTTATTGTTAGTTGCTATGTTGTTTCGCGCTCCGTTGCAGTAATTGCTCAGAGGTTATTATAGTCAGTAATTGCTCTGTGATCCATCCGCCATTCTCAGAATAGATTCACAAACTATTTTTTAAACAAAATTTCCGCGGTCACATGTCGATAAATTCGCGAACGATTGTATTCTTGGAATATTCTCGGACGGTGATTTAATATTATTTTACGCACGGAAGTTAAGAGTGCTGTCTGAAATAAAAACGTAATGCTCATCGATAATGTATTCCGGCGAAGCGCGTTTTAACCGTTTCCGGTTTTCTACGCGCGCGAGGTTTAAACTTTTACTAAACAATAGGTCGCGATGCATGTGGCCCGTTCGTGCTCGATGCATCTATGTGGCTCTGAAATTACTTTGACCCGGTACAGCGAACACGTCAGATAATAAAACACATGCGCGAGTTTTTAACGGGACAGTCTCTTATTGAATTAGTGTCTCAATTCACTCAATTCGTTCCGGAAATATCAAAGCGTAGAGCGCCGGTGTAATTCGTGTTTGATTGAAAGCATTCACAGAACGTCCAAATCGATATTCATTCCTCTCGCGAGGGCATTCTAATGCATCTCGAGTGTATGCCAGCATTTCCGTTATTCTCCATAGAGATGGAAAATACTTTCTATCTCTCATACGGCGTTATGATTCCCCATTTTTTTTAAAATAACTTTGAAACTGTTTAATATTTACAAAACGTCGTTCTATCTTGTTTTGTAATTTTGAGAATATGAAGAAGTCACAGGGGGAAGTTCCAGCGAATACGGTAACAGAGGCAAAGTGGCGGATTTAACACTTGAGAGGCCCCAGGCCCAACTCATTTTTGAGGCCCCCTCCTAAAAATATGTTCACTTTCTTTTTTTTATTACCTTCTCGATGATCAATGTTAGCGATCTCGATGATATAAATATTTATTATTTTTTTTAAAAATTCAGGGCCCCCGTGCAAGGCTCTGTATGCTGAGGGCCCCGAGGCCTTGCATCGTTTTTCCTTAACCTAGCCGTGCCGATGGAATCTATTGGGATCCCATGTTTTTTTATTTTTTTCAAATAACTCTTAATATAAATCCTACATGTCCCAAACTTTTTGTATTTGTCTAAAAAGTTTCAAAAATATATATATTATAAATAATCATTGTCTTTTATAGTTTCCAAATGCAAAAAAAATAAAAACAACAATATTAGCTTTTGTTGCCACAAGAGGGTTGCTTTTTCTGGCTCGCATCCGTTACGATGTGTCAAGTGCAAGTGAAACGTACTAGTGACACGTGCCGCGAGAATTCATACGGCTGCGTGTCCTCAGTCTGTACCGGGACATCGCCGAGTACGCGTGTCATTTACGCATCATATTGATTACTTAAAAAATCCAAAATATATGCGAAACAGTCGGTGCTTATGGTTCAAAATATGATCGTTAGGGTAATCACCTTAAAATCATGACATAGCTGGCGTTATTCATTTCTCAATTAAATTTAGGGAATACTTATAAATTATTAATTATTTTTGTTATAAAAAAAATATAACATAAATCGTTTTGAGAGCCGAACTTTGAGGCCCCATGAATTATTGAGGCCCCAGGCGTGCGGCTTGTGCGCCTAAGGGAAAATCAGCAGCTTTTTTTTGCTAATAATCTTTCTTTTTTAACAGCCAACAATTAAGTATACGTCCAATATGACTATCAATGCCAAGTTACGTCAAAGACAAGTAAATGAGCAATAAGTCTCAGAGATACATCTCCGGATACGGAGAGTGAGGAATCGTAACGGTGTTTTTTTGGCCAAAAATTCTTTCCACAATCAATTACGTCAAGGTGTGTCATAGACAAGCATAGCAATATATCAAAAAAAAACATTCGTGACAATTAGACTGATACGCCTGCGAAATTTAACGATTCCGCATACACCCATCCCTCGATTTACGCGGTATATAGGTTCTATGAAAAACCGCGTAAAAACCATCGGCAATTTCTTCATATCTCGGCGGAACATTATTACCTCTAAAAACAGCCATAATAATTTAATGTTGTGTTTTTTTAAAGCCGCGTAAATCGAGGTATGGGTGTGTGATTTTTTTATCAAACCTCGTATATTCGTCATTATTAAATATATATCGATAATAGCTTTAGTGACGTCAGTGTCTGACGTTAGTCATTTTATACTATACGATGAAATGGTCTGTCATTGAGCAGATTTATGTTAAATTGAGTTACTATACAACAAAAATAAGTATTTCTAGGCCATTTCTTAGATCCAGTTTCGGTGTAATCACGCGATAAACGTGAAATGTCGATTAGAAAAAGCCAGACGATATTTATCCGGATGAAAAAAATCGTTGAAGACATGAGTCAAGTTGTTGGGACTTGACTCAAATTCCAAGAATAATACTGATCAGATGTTAAGTCCAACGTTCGCAGAAAGTCGATCAGTGGATACAGATGTGTCATTTGTATCGAGATATGTCGACTTTGACTTCTCATCTTTCATAGTAAGATTCAGGAAGGACAAAGAGTGCGATTAAGAAGAAGTACTTGTTCTTTGATTTTGAGAGCAACAAACAAAACAATCATCAACCAAGTTGTTTTTTGCCGTTTCTTCTTCGATGCCTCAATTACCGTTTGATTACTAATCACATTCTGCTCTCCCTTTGCCATCGCTATCGTCGTAATCTGAAAGGCATGTGGTATATGTACCATAAACATGTGGCTTTTAAGTATTTCCTTTGCCGTCAAAGAATTTATATATAAATTCTACACACGCAGCTTATATTCGCATTGTTCCTAAAGCATGTCGGCGTTGACTCACGGTCATACTTTCGTCCGAATCGAGTTGCTGTTATTAATTTTAATCCGATCCGTATTATTAGACGTCTGAATCAGTGTTAGAACCTAACTGGATAGACGCATAAAGCTCGAAGCATCTTTCAAACTGTACATCCCCGATGATAATTGGTTATGTATTGAGTTACATGGCCCAAAACACGCTATGTAGTATGTGCCAAGGGCGTGGCATTACAAAATTATTCGCTCAGAAATTCAAATGGGGCGAGAGAGATAATAATAAGGAATTTACATATTCCGACTATATGAGATATGGCTGCTCTTAATTATTTTTTTTGTATACACCTAAAAATGCCGAAAATGCTCGTATCTTTATTTCAGTGATCTCCAAAGTGGGTACGCGTACACCTAGGGGTGTGTATGGGAAACTCTTTACAAAAAACCGCATACCAAGACGGCTTGGGTCACCGCGGTATGGACACGAAAGGGGAGCCCTCATGTCAAGTGTGAGACTCCATTTATGACACTGATGAATAGTCAATATGTCGTTCAACATGCAGTTTTGTAAAAATTGCTCATTTTGCTACAAATCCTTTGAAATCCAATTTAAAATAGGGTATCAAAAATGAAATTTCCTTTGAAAGTTGTGCTTTAGATGTCCACCAATCAATAGCACAAGAAATACATATAGACTGACAACCATAACACGATAATGACAAAAAATGATATTTTCGTCCAGTACTGTTTATATTACAGCCAAACCTGTTTTTGTGCGGTGGTAAAAAAGTCTTTCAAAAACTCACGAATAGCTATAAAAACTATTTTATAAAAAAGTATGCGAAGGAATAAGGACCGCATAAAAAAAATACATAAGTAATTATATCTAAATAGAATAAATAATAAATTTAAATTAATAACGCTTTGAAAATTATTTCTTAATGGTCCAGTGGTAGTAATTATATTGTGCAGTCATGGCAAACCCACGGGTCAGACATTGACCCACGAAGTCTTTGACCCAGCCGTGACGATGAGGTCTATATGGGAGATAAAGTTTATGACTTTTCTCGAATAACTCTTTTAATATAAATCCTGTCGTGTCCCAAAAAAAATGAAAACAACAATATATGTTATTATTGGCACGGACGCGATGTTTTTTCTCGCTCACTTTCGATACGTGCGAGTAAAACCCCTATAATTGACAGAGACGGCGGCGTGCCTCAGTCTGCGGCGGGACATCGCCGAGTTCGCGCGTCACTTACGTGTCTTATTGGTTAGTAACAAAATCCAGCATGAATAACTATTTTTGTTTTTAGAATAATCCATTTTTTTCAAAGTCGAGATATTGATGAAGATTTCATCAATATCTTGAAATGTTTGGGGTTTATTTTCATAATAAATATACCCCATCAGGCGACGCCGTTGGTTTCGAGCGGCCATGACGGATCGGTTTTAAGTTAAGTTTTTAATCGGTTCGACAATACAGTGGAACCTCTCATAACGAGCATAATTCGTTCAAGAATCTTGCTCGTTGTGTGAAACACTCGTTAAGCGAAACTAATTTTCTCATATAAA